>QLPC01000932.1:0-11759 GCA_003314055.1 Lactifluus hygrophoroides | reverse complement strand
TCATAATCCCATTTATGCGTTTTTGAGCCGTTTGTCCAAAAAAAAAAAGATTATATTATGATGGCAGGCAGAGATAAACATTCCTGCAGCTAAGAGGATCCTGAGAGCTTTGTTGCTACCTCAAGTGTCATAGTAGTATATGTACGTATTGTAACGAGTATGCATAGCAGAGATGATAAAGGCAAAGGATGTGCTGAACCTGTGCGTCATCCCGTCATTGCACACTTTAATGTGGTGTTATTTACTAGCGGAAGTCATGATACAAGGCTATTGGAGACAGAAATAGTGTGGGATCCTCATATTATGTATATAAGAACAAGCAAGAGAGATTGGGTGCCTGCAGAGCGTCCAGGTGCTTCATAGACAATGACCGGAGTATGATGTCGCATTGCCCCCCAATGCTGAAAACTGAAATTTTAGATTCACCTTTTCCTGGCTTCAGTCCACAATTTCCTGACACCGCTGAACACTGCAGTTCCAACACTGTCCCTCCGGTGTAATTCCGATGCATATTCGTCGAGATATAGCACTTTCATTTTTGTATTACTTTTTTTGAAAAAATTTCAAGCTCCACCAACTATTTTGAAAAAGACAATAATGCCTCCTGTATGAGAGAGAAAGTAAGGTTGGTACACACCGGAAACTGCGGACCAACGACATTGGCGGGTGCATATACATTGGGGAAATGTCCAGCATCATAATTGTTGGACCCTAGATCGTGTGGGACAACAGGGACCTTTCGTAAGATGAGCTATTAGGGAGGGGACATAATAGAACATCGATGGACATTGCTCACAGCGGGCGGCAGGGGAATGTGGTGCATTCCATCATGGTGGGCGGTGTCGGTGTAGTCCAGGCGTTGGGCTTCACCCTGGACACCAATGTTTTCGACTGGCAGTGGGATACCTCCATCGAAGCCTAGACCGTGTAAGTTGATCGGGTGCTATGCATCGGAGTGTTTGTCAGAGAAGGGGTTGATGATCCAGTGTCACTCACAGCTGGTGGTGTGGGGGGATAGTGAGACGCAGCGTAGTGGCCCCCGTTGTTGTAATTTGGGCGCTGCACATGATCCTGGATAATAACGTCTCCAATCGGAGGTGGGATATCCACTCGACGGCCATCACGTTGGTCTTCACCAACAGGAGGTGGGATCTAAAGAACAACATACAGGGATTAGTGGTTGCGAAGTTTGTGTAGAGGAGTACATGTGACGATGTGCGAGACTGACTCTAGCATTCTGCTCTGCGTAGTCACGTAGCCCATGCAGATAAAAATGCTCCAACCCATTTTGTTGGGGATGATTGGCTTGATCAAGCGGCAGGGAGATTTGAGCCATCAACTGAGACCTCGAATAGGGTGGGTAGTATTGGGTTGAGGGAAGGGAATATTTGTTGAGATATCGCAAAATGCTGCCGTCTGACCCTCATGCATCATGGTCCCTTAAGTGGCGATCGAAAGTTGTGAGGGCACGCAGGAATGATGAAAAAGCGGATGTTGAGCCGTACTCTTGGTTCACAAATTTCCAAATTCCAGCATTTGAAATTTTCATTTCACCCCTAACGCCTCCCCCACCATCCAATCATGTCCCCTCCCAATCTTACCCCGTTTCTCCTTTTTTGTCTCCCCTCCACTAGCATGGGCCCGTACTATCAGCGCTCTACCAGTAGTCCGCCCAATTGGAAATCATGACCCGACCACCCCGGAGTCGTTTTCTTACTCCTCTAATCTTTCTTTCCTCACAGCGTACTATTGAGTGTAGCATCTTGCCAGTGCCGACATCCATGCAAGTCCCCTGTTGGATGGCTCAAGCTCCTCCATCATCATTTACCCTGCGACTTACACAACCTCAGTGTCATGGCACTTGATGCTTTAGACCATAGCGACCCCGTCATCATGGTGGCCCCGTCAAAACAATGTCCCAAGTTCAAGCTCAACATATGTGCTACTAGTACGTTTGCAGGCTGGGACTCCACTACGATGAAATAAATTATCCCCCTCCGCTTCGAGCTGTGAGTATTATGTCTGCTACAAGGTCCGAGACCTATCTAACAATAACTTTCTTGCGCTTGCACAGCACCCGGCTGTCCCATACGATCAAGGCTTCAAAGCCTCAAAGCTTCAACAACCACGCTGGAGGTATATGTGATGTCGGGGCACAGCTGCAAGATCTTGGTTCCTGTAAGTAACCTTTCATCCTCCCCTACATACACAATTGGGTAAATACATTCACTTAGGATTATCAAGATAGTGCCTTCGCGTACCCTCACCAAGGCCTCGCAGCAGGTCCAGATGGAGCCCCCAAGACGCGCAGCTAATCAAGCGCCCGGCCTGCCCTGAGCAGAGATTCTCAGACGTTTTGCAAGCCATTATTTGCACCACCCCACAGCGTGAGTCGCATCGAACCTGGTCCGGATGGTGGACGCAAGTTGATGATCGTGGTTGACATGGCCGATTTTCTCTGATATGATGAATCCCATCATCCCTTCTCCAACGAATGGCTCTAGGCCAAAGTGCGCGCTATGCTGATGTATGTGTTTTTTGCGCTATTGCGTGTTCCTCGGTGGTTTGAAAAGGCTTTTTTTTTGTTTTATGTTATTGCGTTGTCGTTAAACCTTCTCGTCGAATTGAAGGTGTGGTTCCCAAATGCATCGAGTGAATGAATGCACGAGTGCCAAAAGTCGGAGGCCGTAGATTATGCACCCAGATTCCGTTCACGTGAGAGCAGCCCAATGGTTCGGGCTTTTTCAAGGCAGACACTCCTGGAAAAGGCATGCGCATTTACGAGAGCGAGAGCAGGTGCCATTGCATCTGATGACGGGTTATCACCATCACCGGCACTTGGTCAGCGCCCACCGTTTACGAATAATAATATGCCGTAGCCCGCAGCGCGCGGTATTCCTGACAGCGGTGGGAACTACTCCCCATATCACAGCAGCCACGTGATCGGCCCTGTAGCCCACCCAGCATCCGTTCTCACCAAGCTCGTCACAAACGAATCTACGTGCAGGTCCTCCACACTCCACTAAAAAGATGAGACGACATGGTCTGCAGCATGACATTAACCACTGACAAGGTACAGGGAAGAGGTATGCTGCATCGATAGATGGAATGTGTGGCTTTGAATACCAGCCAATGATGATGGTACACGTGCCGGAGGCATGTGTGTAGATGGGGACCACTTCATCCCAACGGATCGAAGGGCCCTCCGGCCTGGATGGAGGCGCTAACCGTGTGGCTATCGGTTCCGCGTCTGCCTCTGCATAGCCACAAGCCGGTGACAACAACGACGAACGCCGCTTCAAATGGAACAAGGCGAGACTTAGGACACTGGCGATAGCAATGACGACGACCACAAGTATCGCAACGGTGGCGCAGGGTCATGCCTTCCCGACCTCTCTTAGGTGGTCAACAACTATCACCACAGAGACGGTTCATCCATCGATAGCTGGGCTGAGGGATGGAAGAGAGAAGGAATATAGAAAGGTGAAACAAGGCAAATATGGAATCGGTCGTGTAGAATGATGTTAGTATATGCCAAGGTGTACGAATATTTCGACCTCGGATTACCAAATGGGCGATAATGACCAGCAATAGAAAAATGCTCGCCTATGATAATCAACGTCTATCCTAAGCTTTTTGTCCTCTTCGCCCTACCCTCATGATGGCGAGCTCACTCCGAGCGGATTCACAAGTGGCACCCTCACTTTTGAATCGAAAAATGACGAAAATTGTAACGAACTCGACAACGATTTGCCTTTCCAAGGGCAGGGAGCATTTTAAGGGCGATACACATGCCAGCGAATATGCACAATTGCGGAAAAGAGGGGATTGGCTCGTTCTGGCCACAGACTAACAGACTTTCAAGAAGACGGGGGTCTTTGGATACAGCACTTATCCAGATCACCGGCATATTATAGCACACGGGGCGTGAGAATCACCACTGCACTGTACAGTACAAGTAAGTTACAGTACCGTACCACATGCTTGCATCACTCTCGCCAATGTCACAAACGAATCTGCCAGCCCATGTCGTCCACAGTCCACAGAAAACACTAGCCCTCGTCCTCCATGACTACTAGCTAAAACCAAGCCCCACAGGGCCACAACGGAATCGATCATTGACAGCTCGAAAGTAGGGAGAAGAGCTTTGTTGCGACGAGCAACAGGTCAAACAGGCCTACCCAGTTTGGGTAAGATCCTGACAGTGGCAATTGATGCCCATGTCCGCCGCAGTCACAGGCATAGCGCAGGAAGTATTCACACTCTGCGTTGGCTTCGACGCAGCTAGCAAAAACAATAATGATGAGTCAAATTTCGCAAGTAAAGAGACACCGTCCTTGATCTGTCAATGGGAGACTGTTAGGACACCAGCGAAACAATGATAAGAGCTGCAAGTGTTACAGCGCCAAGTCAGCTCCATGAACAATATCTCATTTTTTGCTGCTGTGGGTGTCCTCGAAAGCCTTGTTTCATGGATCCATGTGCCTTCTCTAATAAGGGAGGTAAGGAAAGGCGGTCGTGGAAACTGGGTGTGAGCAGAAGTTGCTACTGTACTGTACAGTACAGTACAGTACACGGAGTTGGAGGCTGATTACTGTTTTTGACCGTGAGAACAAAGCAGTCGATAATCGAAGTCGTACTGATCTGAGTCCGGATGTAAACTGAAAATTGCTAAAAGTGACGACAGCGCGCGCGGGGCAGTTGCGATTGAGTCGCGGCCGAAGGCGCGTTGCCCAGTGTGCGGGTCGCGGCAGATGCCGAGTTAGAAGGTCTGCTCCGTATTACTTCCGTTCCCCTATCTATTCTCATCTAGCACCCCTCTCCGTCCTCTATTCTCTACATTAATGTGAATCACGACGTAACAATGACTTCGAAGTCAACTACTCAGAGATAGTTTCTTTCATTGGGACGCGCACAACTTGGACCCGACGGGGCATCTATGCGAAAGGCATGTCACAACTCCGGGACATAGTTTTGTTATGAAATTTGAAACACACCCCTTCAAGACGGGAATGGTCGCTTCCAGAGTTAACGATAATTGGCTCCTACCCTTCTCGTCTTATCAGCGCCATGATTAAAGGCACTCGTCGGACACACAACAGATCGTATTGGAAGAGAGATTTGACAATGTCCACCCACATCATAGCGGAATCAAGGCAAAACAGTAATCAAGAAACGGTTATAGTACGAGGCGACGAACAAGATGACGCATTGGGAGGCTCGGAAGAAAGAAACAGACAGAATGGCGCATACCTTGTCTCATCACTCCAAAAGTGACTCCATTTGCAAGCGCCCATTAGACAAATTCATCTGTCTCGAGCATGATCGTAACTATAACCCAACCGGCAGGGCCTGGTCCCCTCCAAACCATGTCGACCCGTGTATTATAGTGATCCAGATAGCGATATGCAAGGAGCCGGGGATTTTCCGCCCCAGGTGGGGTCATTGGAGTGGCTTGGTGAGGCCATTCATCGGGGAAAACTTGTTCAGGGCCCGCCGCTACCTGTTGAAGAACAAAGTTTATAATCCCATTTCCTTGTATCTCCTGCGGTGAACGATCCAGTTAACGTATATGCAAGAAAGTAAGGTTGGAACACACCGGAAACGGCGGACCAACGACATCAGCCGGTGCATATACGTTGGGGAAATATCCAGCATAGTTGCTGTTAAACTGTGGGTCATGTGGGACAACAGGGTGCTGTGCGTAAGAGGAAATATCAGAGGGGGCATAATAGAACACGAACGGACGTTACTCACGGCCATGTCAATGTAGCCTGGGAGTTCAGCTTTGTTCTGGACACCGATGCTTTCAACTGTCGGTGGGATATCTTCGTTGAAGCCTAGACCATATGGGACGACGGGGTGCTGTGCATCGGAGCTTTTGTCAGAGAGAAGGGTAAATGCTCCGGTGTCACTCACAGTTGGCAGTGTGGGGGAATAGCCATTGTAATGGGCCTCGTTGATGTAATGGGGCTGTTGCATTTCGTCCTGAATAGCAATGTTTCCAATTGAAAGCGGGATATCCTCTTGATGGCCTTCGTGTTGGACATAGCCAGCAGGAGGCGGGATCTAAAGGACAATTAACACTTGAGGGAAGAAGAGCGTGTAACGATCCCAGGCTTACCCTAGCATTCTGCTGTATACCAGTATGATCGTGTAGCTGCGGATAGAAGTGTGTGGATCGATTTTGTTGGAATTCATCAGCTTGATTGAGTTGTAGTTCAGTTTTGGCCATTAATTGAGGTTTTGAATGAGGGGAGTATGGGGATGAGGGAAGGGACAGGCAGCCATGGTGGGTCTCCCTTTAATAGAGAATAGAGCATTCGACTGTACGCGGCATCGGTCGCAGAGTTAGAGTTATTACACCTACGGTGTAGCGCCAAATTTGCTTGGCAGCGCCACATCTGGCTTGGCAGCTTACGCACGCACGTCTACAGCATTGGGTACAGTACGCCCTCATCACCAGGACAGCGGGAAGCTCACGACTGGGTTCTGATAATGACACCAACCCCCATCATTTTATACTCCCTCTCCTCTCATAGTGTCGTGTCGGCGCTGACATCCACGCAAGCTGCCTATTGGATGGTCCCAAACTCCTCCGTCATCATCTACCCCATCATTTACACTTCCGAGTCGCCCTTGACATGATAGTACTTGGCTATTTAGACCACAGTGGCCTCGTCATATCTGCTCCTCGTTTGGTACGTCCCACATGTGCTGTTAAGGGATGGGGATGTTCACAATCATGTAGCCAGACTTCACCCACTGGTATGTGTACTTGGCTTACCATGCTGAACTTAATCTCCACTCCCCTGATCATAGAAATCCCCTAGCTGTACGTCCCCATTCCCTTGCCTTCGAAATCAGTGTTAGATCAAACGTAGATCTCGTTCATATCTTCAAGTCAGTGGGTGACACTCTTACCAACTGTGCCATCCTCCTCCTGTATGCCGTGTGCTTACTTCCCTGACGCACATATAATCATCATCAAGAGGGAATTCGTAACTAAACGCAAGATTCGTGACTGATCGCAGCAGCCGGTCACTAGTGGATCCTTGGTAGATTGATCACAAACTAGTTGCGAATATATCCCATGAACTCAGAAGCTGGGTGCGTCATGGGTTATTAATGTTGACCTCACCATCTGTGATGACTTTTCCCATCGCTATGAGCTGTCAGTACAAGCCACCGGGTTTGTCGAGACGCGTATTGTCGTCTCTACGCTCCACGTTTGAACATCTCTCCATACACAGGACCGTGGTAGATCGTTTTCTGATGGGATTCGTGCGCTTCGTCACATTACGCACCCGGAGCACAATAAAGCTACGTTACAGACCGACCATAAGCGTTACTTATACCCCATAAAGTCGCCTTCCCCCCCTACTTTCATACCGTTCAGACCACCCAAACTCTTCTACGTGATGACCCAAGACACCAGTGAATAGTCGATGCGTAGATTTGGCGGTTATACATGCATTTGCCACTCCGACTCGAAGTGTTACTCCATGGTGCAGGACGGGATGCATACAGACAGGTTGGGGTGATGTGTTGGCGGATGAACGCCGCTTGTGGCAGGGCGGTAGTTCTCTCCTTTCCATCGTTATCTTGCGCGTATGTCGTTGAAATCACAATATAGAAACTAGTCCACTCGAAAATTTAAAGAGGAACTCACACAGTGCACAATAACGCACAGGTGTGATGAGCAACCGCCACTGGCTGGCCATATAGCACACTAGAGGTACAGACCCACTCGAAAGTGAAATATGCATAGAAATATTCTACTTAGTTGGCGCCTACGGCAGACGAAGATAAGGATTAGATATCAGTCTATGAGAAAGAAACATGGGGGTGTAGCGTTTATGTCAACATAAGTCGCCAATTCGCATAGAATCTCCTAACCTGCTGGCATGGACGAAGTTCCGGCAATTAGTAACATACGGAGCATTTGATGGGCCGGTACGACATGGACAGGTGGCGAACGTTCCAAAAATTACATAGGGAAAAAATGATGGTCAATCATTCTTGGGCATACCTGGCGGCGCGGCAAGATTTGATGTAGTAGGCGCCCGAAATGGCTGATGTCTTGGTTGTCTGACGCACCGTTGTCACTATCTCGCCATAGCTATGGGGGTCTCAAGATAAGTATAACACATCCGTGCGTCAGAGTGATGTGGGTACTTACAGTGCGCAAGATCAATATGTCCTCTTCATGGCACTCCTAACGTTCTCTCTGCTTACTTTCTCATTTGCGACTTGTTGTATTGTAGCGTGACCGCCGCAAAAAACAAGGAGAACCACTATGAGTGAAAGATAGTGTCACAATTCGACATACGGATCTGAAGAGTGACTAGGACGGGCAAGCCCCAGGGCAGCTAGTAACTTGTGTGTTGGTGTGGGTGTGATGAGGGGAAAAGGTGAATTTCATTTCAGTCAGCAGGGCGGGGCGGAGGGAAAACCTCGAGCCATACAGGTGGAAAACCCCTCGAGGCTCGAGGCATAAGCAAGCCAAAAGAATGCTAATTAACTAATTAGGAAAGTCAAGGCCACACGTGCCCAGCCCGAGCGACCAAGTTATGGTGATGAGAGAATATGGAAAGCCGATTCCCCCTTCCCCTCCAATTGGCTCAGGGCTCTATAGCTCTATACCTCATGCCAATCGTCGCTCCCCTTGATCTGTCCATGGGCGCTACTATGCTGATTCAAATAGCTTGTTCTACCATGCCCCAAGGACAGCCCAGCACGTCCCAAATCATATCCTAACAGTACTAGATGGCCCACACCGAGGAGCGCCAAGCCAATTACATTCCTGTAAACGAATTCCCCCCTTTCCACCATCACGATCCCCGTCATCACGTAGGGCAGCATGTTGCTGAGGTCAGCTCTATTCACCACGATGTTTCCCTACTCAAAGCACCCATTATGTGCGCTGCTTAGGCCCCGCCTGCGGCTGGCGATGGTCAACACGAAGACTATCAGGAGGATTTTATACCCCCAATCGAGCACATTGCTATCCAGGGTCAAGCACCACACCAACACTATATTGATGGGCCCCGGGCCCACAATAATGACATGCATCGTTATTTCCCGCAGGAAGGCCCTCTGCCACCAGCTGTAGGCAATATTGGCTATGTGGCATTAGCTCTGACCGTGATTCCTCTGTAGTACCATGTCATTCCATATGACCAAGGCTTCAATGAGGGGAACCCACTTCCCATTGAAAACATACGCTACATCGATGGGGCCCATTACAATGAAATGAACGAGGTCCCTCCCGCACCTGTCGTGGGTATAACCAGGTTATGCAATGCTGGCATCTTCTCTGATAATGGTCCCTCTGCATAGTATGCTGCACTCCCCTATGACGCAGCTCTCAACGGCTTGGCCAGACCTGTCGAGGATGCGCAAGCACAGGTACAAGTCCTTGACCCGCCTGCCCTTGTAAGTACTACCCTCTTTCCATTTCGCACGCACATTGAATTAGACTGCTTTTCAATAGGGAATGCAAGGAAATGGTATCTTTCCCTATGCTCCTCCACATGCCGCGGTTGGCCCCGATCAAGCCTTCCCAGATGAGGGACCTCACCAAGCTCCTCACCCCAATCCACCAGCGGCAGGAAACCTTCGACGCCTCGCTGGTCGCTATTGGTATCACCCAGATTCACAGGTTAATACGGTTCGGATGGAAGAGGGCCCGGGTGGTCAATCGCAGGTAGTGATCGTGCTCGTAATGCCGGATTTCCTCTGAGAGTATCGTTGTGAAGGATAAATCCTACGTGCGACGACATAGCTTGTGCAATCTCCGTGCATGGGCCTATGATATGCAACGAATTCTTGTCCTGGCTTCCAAACATTTTCCCGTTCCTGTTTAAAACCGCTTTACCGGTTGGTATCTCGTTTGTCTTATCGTGTTTGTTGCTAGCTCTGTATTTGAACTGAAGTTGCGATTTATCTGGTTGATGGCTTCAACGATCTCGAGCGTGGGTAGTATTGAGCTGGGGGTGCCTGTCCGGCCATCGTAGATGTGACATTTTAGGAGGGCATTTCCGTGGAGAGGTCCCAAATACGAGGAAAAGTGATACGAAAAACAGAAAAGAGGGAAACGGTAGCTACCATGTCTTGGCATTTTGGCATACCACCGAGCTAAGGAATGAAATGTTGAGACGGACCGGATTACCGGAGCCGCAGGCACCGGACACGCGGGTAGTTAGATCTACAATTATGATAATCTTAGATAACAATTTATGCGTACAATATTGATTATGACAGTCCTCTCATCTCAGCTTCATACGATACAATTATCGGACTTTAGTTACCTTTATTATATCCTTTAGGATAGAGCACACTCGTTTACAGTACTTAAGGACTGTTTCTTTCGCGTTATCACTTCAGTTTCGACCTCTGAACCTGAAGTGAGTATCTTATTATATCATATCTACTATACTTAGCTAACGCGTACATAAGCGCTTATCGCTATTTGTTAGGTGAATATGATCTATAGTTTCGACCTCTGAACCTGAACGCTTATCGCTATTTGTTAGCGATCATCTTATCTTATCTCGCGCTCGTGCTCTTTCTACATGAAAGGCAGAAGCAGACTCACAATGTGGGTTCACGTCATAACTTACTATGGGTATACAGTGATCGGCAGGCGGGACAACTATATGACTCGGTGACATGGTTTTATACGTTTAGTCAAGTCGAAATTGCGGCACCAGTGGTAATTTACTACCAGCATGAGCGCATGAGTGCATGAGTGCATGAGCGCATGAGCACTAGTAACATGAGCCGAGTTCAAGCCCTAGGATTAAAATCCCGCATTGTCGATTCGCTCATCGTCGTCACCTAAGCCCGGTTTACCTTCACTGATACAATATGATCAGCCAACTATCGAACGAGGCAACTTTATGAATCTTCTATAGTGTGAGAGGAGAAGGGTGTCCGCCTACTAAGCGAAAATTTGACGAGTAAGCAGTCCCGTCCACTTTCTCCCAGTCTTCCATTTCTGGCGATGGGGTCCTACGGCCCAATAACACTGCCATTACCCCATGCGTTGACCGTGCCGACAAAGACCGACCCCTCGCTCAGAATGTGTCTTCCTTGCTGCGTTGGCAGTGCTCGCAATTGCGGTGCGTCACGGTGAGTGTTTCGAATAAGCCCGGTTCTAGATTGGAGATCCGATTGGAACTCGAACTCCATTTGTAGAGAAAGAGAAGTTGTGATTCTCAGATCAAAGGGGGAGGCGCTCGTCCCATGTGCACCGTGGTTGTCCCTGTTTCTTCCCTCCGGAAGTGTAAGGGACATGTTAATGGGTCATGGTTCGTATTTCAATCTTGGGTCCCGCTTCTCCTCTCCGTCCACTCTCCCCTCTCCCACTATATCACCAACCCCCTTGCCACCGTTCGGCTGCCACACGTGCAGCCTCTTTGATTCTGCCTCTTTGCTGCCGAACGCGCGCGCTTCGATCATCCCCAGTTGCCCACCTAGTTGCCCTTCTCTTAGCTGGCTCCTGGTTCCCTTCTCTTGGCTGCCTGCGGCAGCACCTAGGTAAATCGCCTCTTCTCCATTTTCGGCTCACTTTCTGCTTCTGCAGGACTCATTGCACAAATCCCCCCCGCCGCCGCCAGCGCTGCCGCCACCGTGCTCCTCGCCACCTCTTGCCGCCGCCTCTAGCGGACCCCACCCTTTCTGTGGCCTCCCGCTGCCATCACGACCACAACCACGACCACGACTCCGACCACGACCACGACAACTACAACGGC
>QLPC01000928.1:261-40439 GCA_003314055.1 Lactifluus hygrophoroides | reverse complement strand
GGGCAGGGGTGTTCCAAGAGCGTCCGGTGTATCCGTCGCTCACCGGCGCTCACCTTTGGTATCGTGGGAATATTTGACCTGGTGGTGGTGGGGCCCCCCGTGCTCAGGCTACACTGCATATCATTAAGCTTATGCTGTACGGGCGCTGAGGTAAAACCAACGCAAAGGTTATTTGGATTCCTTTTTAGGGCACCTGAGAAGAAGGACTAATGAGCCCGGTTGCTGTGCTGTATGGCGCTTTACCAGGTGAGATGCCTCACTCTGCTTTCGCTGCGATCTTATTATCAATATGCCCAGTACAGTGATTTGCCTGGGAGGGACCACTTCGCTCTATATTTCCAGTCATGAAGAAGCTAGTGTTACTTACTCCGAGTCGGGCTGTCGGCCAAATCATGCGTGACTGAGCAAGATGATAAGTCAAATGAACTTTCCGGGGGGTTTTCTACTTCAAGTTGCGCCTTGTTTCCGTTTCCTTCTCCATTTCTGTGAGGCATTTAACTTTCAAGCACAGCAAGTCTGTGAGCTGAGCTGGGGAAAAAGTCTTCCACTGTCCGAGTGACCCGACAATCGCTCAAAACGACTTCGAGTGGACTCGGACGAACGTGCGCACTATGACTCCAGTCAACTATCTTTCCCTCTTTCAAATTGGTTTTGCTGCGCCCGCGCGAAACCCTACTTTCTCACGTCGCCGATCCCCCTGTGATATTCCTTGCCAGTGCCAAATCACCAAACATGACGACATCACGCCATCATCGCCACTCTCGGGGCAGACTCGGAAGCGCACTCACAAAGATGTTTTGTTGCAATCACATTGGTGACACAGTACGACTCGTGCGATTGATTGGCCGTGATGCATTATGCCTAATTTATGTTGTGTCCCACGCCGACTCCGTGGGGTATCCAGTGCTTACGCTGCGTGTGCCGATATCATCACACCTTATCGAAGTTCAGATAGCTCCCATGATCCGTGACGTGAATGCGCCTCCATACCTCCCCCCCCTTTGTGGGTCATACCCGCCTCACAACGAAACGAACTACTGCGCATTCCTCATAACAGTATCATTATCGCCACGCGTGGCGTCGCTACACTTGTTATCGCTTGTCGTCAGCTCTAAATACAGTAGGTCGTGTCGCGCCACCCAGAAGATAAGGCGAGATAAGGCGAACTATGGCCGACGTGCGTAGACACCAGAAAAGACACGTGTCTCCCCATGGGGTTTTGTAGATGCTTTCCTTGGTCCGTCCGTCATCAAAGGGAGTGGGGCTCGCCACGCAGACCCGGAAGTGATAGAGTGGAGTATCCTTCCTTCTTTGTAGTGCCAGTGGTTAATTGAACAATTGTGTTCACGAGATTGTCAAGTTCCGGCTGACTCGGAGGTGACCGAACAGTTAGGGTCATGAAGTATATCGCTTCACTACTCGTGCTTGAGTCACTAACCCAAGCATTTTTACAACAATACAGAGATGAGGGATGGTGGCCTGACACAGACAGTGCTGAGCGGATGGACTTAAAACAGGAAAATATGCCAAGACTCTTTTCGTCATGATGTTCGCCCATGAGATTAGGAATTCCTAACTTGTGTTTTATCATGTGCACAGATTTCTGGCAACGTGTGGGTTGCATGCCAGACCTGTGTTCAACAAAGCACCTTAATTTGCACGTCCCAGAGTGCCCATATACTTCCAGTGCAGGTATTCCGGCACAGCATAAAGCCGCCTATTGTCCCACACTGTGCATCAGGCCGATTATGGTTGATTTTCAGATAATGAATTACAATTACGCGTCGTGGTGTGCCCGTCATCGCGTCATCGTCCGCATTCCACTTCAAAACGCTTCAAGTTTTCGACGAGACGAACCGAACCGTATAATGTAGCACTTGGGATCACAGCGGCGCGCCCCCCGACTTTCCCGTGCCTTGCTCAGCAGCACCTCAGCATTGCGTGCTTTTCCTTTGGGAGCGGTGTTGCACGGTCTGCTTCAAGATAACGGGTAGTCCGCCCCTATCAGGATCTTTACATTCGAGGCACCTGCCAAGGAGGAAGGTGGGTCGATTGCTGTACTCCGTAATCAAGGATGCCGTGTCGACTTTGCACACTCTGTTTATCAGGTCAGGCGTTGCACCGCACCCTGACGCTGATGGGCGCACGGTGCCGGTGCCGTGTGAAAAGCTTATCTGGTGGGCCGGCCCGCAGCCGCATGTTGACCATTTGAGACCCACGCAAAGCGCAAAGAAATAACGTTATTAGGATTTTCGTTGCGCCACTGACCAGATGAAGGATAATTGTGATTTATTTGCATTGCCTCATGTTCGCAATGCTTATCAGGTATCAGGTGGACAGTTGGTGTATCACAGCCTGACAAAATTCGGGAACGCTGGTTCCAGTTTCAGCTCGTTTTGCCAAGTCCCGCTTTGCCTTCGCTGGGACTAATCTTATCTCTCTGCCGGGAACTCTATTTTTGTACCACTCCAGCTGTAATTTCATGCGCTATGGTTTTGGAGAAATCATGATTAGGACACGTTGTCCGAATCCGTTTACCTGGACACGTGGTCGAGTCACCGATCGCATTTTTATACCTACGCTTCGACTCCACGTTGGGCGCGGCTGGGACGAATCTATCTCTTTGCAGGGAAATCCTACTTTTGCACAACAACTCACTGTGATTTCACGCGCTATGGCTTTAGAAAAACCAGGACACGTTGTCTGAATCCGTTTACCTGGACACATGGTCAACATCGCATTTCCTTTATCTTCCGTTTCGACTCCACGTCAGGCGCAGTTTCTCTTTCCATTTCCGTCTCCGGGGCTGTGAAATGCCATGCTGCCCCTTGATTGACGAGCACTGGATTTGGAAGATCAACTGACTGCCCAGTGCCCACTGCCCTCTACTTACTACTCCACCATTTCCTTCTTTGGTCATCATGCGCGCTTCCTTTACAACCCTCCGCAATATAAAAAGTTGCCCTTCGACAATGTTCGTCATAGCGCTTCCTACCAACTCTTAAACACCCCCGCGAAACACATATATATCTCCTCTCTATCTTGACATAACTCTAACCCCTCATCATCATGTACCGAAGCCACCATCGCCGACCCATCGTCGTCTACCCTAACCAACCTACCTACATGGTACCCCATATGCCCATGGCTCACGTCCAGCCCCACTACTACCCTGTCGCCGCTCCGGTTGGGTATGGGATGCACCAGGTCTATGTACCGCCAGCCGCACCAATGGTCATAGGCCCTTCCAGGGCCATTCTTCATTCTCCCGGCCACTATGTTCGCCGCCGCCGCCGATGGTAATCACTGCGGTCCATCGGACATGTAACTGCCGTGTCACATCCTCTTCGCCAGCTTCGATTACTCCACGACGTCACCACCGCAGATAAGATGGAGATACAACAACCCCTTGATTGGACACAGAGCCTGAAAGTTTGATTCACCATGTTCGACATACTATACAGATACCTTGGCTGTGTGCGATTGGTTCGAATGGAAGATGGTGGAGCGCTCGACTCGGAGGGCCTCTAATTCAGAATTTGCCTATGTTACGCTTCGGTCAGTTGATATCGCTTACGATATGGGCCATGTGTGGATTCCGGATAGGCACGACTCGGATAGGGTTTACTGTGTACGGTACTGTGCTGGACGTGTAGCTTAATTTGTTTATGCTTACTTAGTGGGGCTCGTTGATAACCGACCCGTAACCGTAACACTGTCACCCTATTCTATGATATAATTTATCTTGAAACGCCATCTATCTTGTGACCGCGGGGCCGCGCTCTGCCAACGAGTGACCTCCGATTTCTCCCTTCGTTCTCACACACACAGACTCCGATGGGGTGTCATTGAGAACTTGGTGGTTCTTTGGAAGTGAGACGAGATAGGGAATTTGTGAGCTTATCGATACTTCTTCATGCATAAACATTGTACTAGTAAAGATTGATGGAAAGGGACATGTGATCGCCCCCAGGAACGTCACAGCATCCAGAAGCGGTGCTTCTACCCTCGACTTTGGACCCGACTACCAGTGGGTTCCAAAAGATGAAGACGTACGTCTTGATCCCAACAACACATATCAGTGTACATATATAAAGGGTGGCTAGCGCGTCTGGCGAACTGCCCCATTTTTATTGTTCGCCTCCACTGCACCTCCGCTGTCACACCGTTCTACCATTTGATCCCATGGCTACCGCTATACCTCCTCTCGTGTTACCACCCTGGGTCGTCGAGAGGGAACGATACAACATCAAGATACCTCACATCGACGCATTGCTGGCCGTCGCTGACAAAGGACGACGCCCCCGCCGCGTTTGCTTCCCTCTCGGTCCGGTTCCGAGTGGTCTGTACAAAACCGCGCGAGATACAATCGTCAACCGTGACGTGCCCAAGCTAGCAGTGCCCACCCCGTACGGTTCTGACCCTCTCATACCCCTACTCTCCCACTTTTCAACTCATGAATGATAACGCGTTTTGCGTGTGAACACTTTTAGCGGTCGTATAACGCGCTTTTACGTTGCGCTTCGGTCAGGGGAATTCACAAGGTTCTAACTGCGTTACCACCGCCCCCGCGTCCGCCACCATTGCTCGCTTGCTAGCCGTCACTGGTCAGGGGCTGGATGAGAAAGGGAAACGGTGCCGCCACCCATCATTTTTGGTTATGACGCTGGAAGCGCAGGCCCGCTGCTCGGCTCGGAGGGGGTAGCTGATGCCCCAGACCGCCGCTGCCGCCGCTGTTACGATGAACACGGAACACAGGAGGATGCTGACAGAGCCTGGTGCGGGATAGAGTGGCGACGACTGTAGCCGACTGGCAACTGCAGTTGACTTAGAGTACTGAGTCAGTACTCCTTTACTGGTCGGTGGGGATGATGACTAGATGACTACTTGAGAAGTTTGTGTGTGCGTCCACGTAGTGCCTCCGTGATATGACGCATACGACGCGAGAAATAGAATTCTGCCAGCGTTCACTTGGCTCTATATATAAGCACGCTCCACTCGTCGCTTCGCTTGAACTTTAGCGAGAGTGAAACGACCTCTTTACAACAACTTACTGTATATCAAAAGAAAAAATGTCCTCACTTGTCTCCAACGTCGCCACAAGTCTCGCCCAAAACGCTCACGCCTACGTTACTGCGCTCCTCGCCTCGAGTCAGGCTAAGCCAGGCGACAAGCTTCCTCTGAGCGAAACGGTCAAAGAGAATGAAGCAGGCAATTCGATCACACTTTCGCCCACCGGAAAGAACATATTTGTGAGTCTTACAGTAACGCCCGTTTTCTGCGTGTATTTTGTGTGCGTGTATGTGCGCCGTGCTAACGAAAATCATGCTTGTCGACGGTGCTGTTGCCACAAAGGTCGGGGTGCCTGGGGCGTTCACGCCCACATGCAACTCACACGCGCCGGGCTACATTGAGAAGTATGACGAATTCAAGGCCAGGGGCGTCAATGAGATTTTCATCCTTACGGTCAACGACGTATATGTGACAAAGTGCGTGCTAGCGACGACTTTTGATATTTTTATGCATCTGCCTATATCCCATCTGATTTTTAGGGCATGGAAGGAGAAACTCGCGCCCAATGGCACGCGTGAGTCGCGTCACTCTTTTTTTTTTTTTTTATCTGACATGATTCGTTTTCTGGACAATGAAGTTGTTCGTTTCATTGCGGATGATCGTGCGCAATTCGTTTCGGCGCTCGGCCTCTTGATAGACGCTACTGCTGGTCTTGGAGCACCACGTGCCAATGTACGTTGCTCAGTCTTTCACCCTTGATCTCACAGACTTATTTTCTTTCATTCTGCGCATAGCGGTTTGTTATTGTCGCAAACGATGACACGATCGAAAACGTATTTGTCGAGGAAGTCGCGGGTAAAGTAACCGTCACCGAGGCTTCGCAAGTTCTTGAGCAACTTTGAAACGTGGTCCTCACCCCGCTCAAAGAAAGAGGATGAAAGTCGTCGAAAACAAAAGTTCTTTTTTGTAGTTGTGAATAAAGCATTGTCCATGTCCGCTTAGTATCATGGACACATTGGAGATTTGAATCCTCTGATGTTCGTGGACCAGCAACGCGTACCCGGCCCTACCCAGAGATCATAACCATTATTTATTCGCAAGTTAACCGAAACATTGTTTCGCTACGCACACCCGGATAACTTTCGTTTTACGACTCGGAAGTGTATGGTTCGCTTGGTGAAAGCGGACGCGAAGCAGTGTCTCGCCAGTGCTGGACCAACCGACCAATGCAACATACCGTATAGTAACCTAAACAACTACAAGTTACAATGGTACCATGACGTGGTGCCAGCCGCATGCCTCGTTGGGGTAGATGCGGCGGTTGCTAGAATCGAGGATTGACATGGCCTTTACACGCCGGAAGCTCGCTAAAATCTGGGTCATATACCGTACCAAGGGCGCATGCAATATTAAAAAAGCCAGCCTACACATCCTCCTGATACAATTAGCACCGACCTGCAGCCAGCATGAGTGTACGTATATTTCTGGACAAAGGGGGCGAGGGCCGACCCCGGCCGAGACAAGGATTGCGAGACGCGCCGAGTAAAGCTCCCACCAGCAGCCTGAGGTCTTTTTTTTTTGCATTCAAATTTATAGTCCCTGTCCGCGACAACAAGATTGTCTACACATAAGTATAGGTAAGATGGGGAAGGTAAATGTGTCCTGGGTTTTACTAAGGGTATACGTCAAAGAATCGAGGTCATGTTAAGGTAGCGTGTGTGAATTGAAGTGGGTGCAAGATGTTGGTGAAAGGTGTGCCAGTGATCGCCCAGTGGCGCCTACTTACCACTGGTTCATGGTGGGTCTAGTCTGGGTGGGAGGGTTCGTAGAAAGACCTGTGTGATGTGGAAGAATTCACAGAGGCGGCGAGCTCCTCCCGTTTCTGTGGTGAATAGGTAGTGTAGTGGATGGGGTGGAAAAGGGGTAGAGTCGTGCTCGGGTGCACCTGCTTGGTCAAGGCAAGAGGACACCGCAGGTCACATGCTCTGGGAATTGCGCATGGCTCGAACTTCCACCTGCATAAGAACGTGTTTACCAACACTAACGAGGAACAGTGTTGGCCCACGTCCGTACAAATGGATCTTGGTCTAGTCACCGTAAGCGTGCCGTCTTTTCATTTGCTATTAGGATCCGCTCATCGTGTTATCCCGAAAGTGGTCAGTAATCGTAATCTCTGTAGTCGCAACTGCATCGTACAATTTCAGCTCCAAGGTGAGGTATCCTCGAAAGTCTTAACGAAGATACTCACGACCCTGCACCCGTGCAATAACGCCTTTAGAAATCTCGCGCTATACAAGATGCCCAGAAGGAACGCCGCGCAGAGAGGTTACCCATGAAGGGTGGCTTGATAGAGGTGTTGGCCGATGACGACCCGAGGAAGTCAGCGAGGCCGGTTGTAGAGTACGTGTGTTCTGCATCGATATTTTTTTTTCTGAGGTCTTATCGTTCTCAGTGTCATTGCGGTCCAGGGCCTAGGCTCGAAATACCCTCGAACATGGACGAAAGACAATAGAATGTGGCTGGAGGACTTTCTCCCAGACGATTTCCCTCACGCCAGGATTTTGGCATATATATATCCGTCTGAAGCCTTCGATGATCCTGATTTCGTCAATCTGCGCGCCCTTGGTGGCGGCCTCTTACGTAGCCTGGCGAAGGATCGGGAAGACGTGTATTTCAAGGCAGGTGGTGTCTAATGTTTTACTCCGGATCGCTAACGAGTCGGCGAGTGTAGCGTAACCGTCCCATAATCTTCATTGGTCATAGTTTCGGGGGCTTGGTGATCAAGAAAGTAATGCGATGTCGCTCTCGACTTTTACATTCATCAATCGCGCTCATGTTCGTTTTGCTATTTAGGCATTAGCATTGAGCCAAGTTTCCAATCCATTCGTCGAAGGTGACCATGGCTATATTGCAGACGCCACTCGTGGTATCCTGTTTCTCGGCACGCCCCATTCTGGTTCGCAGTATGCTTTGGGGGGAATCCTGAAGGCTTGGGCGTTGGGAATATTTGGTGGGACATACAGTGGGCTTCTCAGAACGGTGCAGTCGCTTTCCCCAGAGCTGGAATATCTCAATCAGGATTTCCTCGTAATCCCGTCCATACGCAAACTACCCCGGCGCAGCTTGGTTTGCTTCTATGAGACGAAAGGCCTATTATTTGGGGTGAGCGCCACCGGTCACTATTGCGTCTGAGAGTTCTAACGGGATGATCTCAGCCTGTGGTGGAAGAACGATCGGCTTGTCTTTCGATCGCTACGCGCGTAGGTCTGAATGTGAACCATAAAGATATGAACAAGTTCTCCGATCGCTCAGGCCCTTATGACGAGGTCAGATACAGCTTACGGAAAATTTATGACCCCCTGGTGGATGCAGAATACCCAACAAAGAAAACCGAAAACCACTACGTGTTCGTCGTGAACACGAACGTACCTGGATTTGACCTCTCGGACTGCTATCCTAACCAGTTGTGGAGCGAAGAAAAGGGAGCGGTACACCTGTCTATGGCCGACAGTGGCACTTCCGGGAGCCTTGTGTTCCAGAGCAAAACCGGCAGCGAGAAATTTGCGGTGACGCTTGGGATCCACAACTATCACCCCTGGTCGAGCATCGCGACAAACTTTGGAGATGAGACTGCTGAAGAGATAAGAGACTCATACTATGGAAGCGGGAAGAGAAATGTCGCGTCGGAGTGGAGTGGAGCGCATTACAGATCGCTACCTTTGATGGAGGGGAGATCCATAGTTCTGACTTTCAACGAAGTAGAAGGCGAAAAACAATATCCTACGGAAGTAGTTGTCAAATAGGTTGTTTATTATGATGGAATTTGGGACTGGCTTTCCTTTTGTTCTCTTGTATCTAGGGTTCTTGGTTTGTGCTGTCACGGGTTAGATTAGTGTGTATATACGTATGTGCATACAGGGCATTTGGAAAATGTGCAGTGTGTTCATTGTTAGACACTATGAATAGGTCATTGCCCAGCTGTGAAACCATTTATTAATTTGCGGATTTCGTGCTCCAGTGGATGATGTAGACAGTTTTCAAGACCTCATTGAGTTTCTTCACTCCTTCCAATATGTAGTTGCCGTTGCTCAACACGCTCTGCGATCTGCATGAGCTTGTTCTCTGTGCTCACATTTCTGATCTGACAGGAAATGGTCACATAAAGACGCGAGTCGCGTCAGTTGATGGTAGAACATAGGCATACTTATATGATACAGCCTGATCACTCCAGAGCAGAAATTTCCAGGGTGCAGATGAAGATAACGAATTAAAGGGGTGAAGACATCACTTCGTGGGAAACGTGTAACTCAAGTCAAGTGTAAATGGACACGAGGGAAGAAAACAAATAAGAGGATCGACGATGCTTTAGTGACTAGAGGAGTCAAACGAGCTTGGAGGACAGTGCCGCGGCGGCGATGGAGTGCATCAGCCACATGTTCTGCCTGCTGATGATCTGTCAATCCTTTCATACCCTTGCGTCAAGCTGCTTATCAACAGTGCCAAGCAGCGCCTCATTCGAGGGTCTTTGTATGTGGGAGACGTGATAAAAAGTATCAGACTAGGGAGGAGATGGACATTGAGATTTTTTGGTAAGAGTTTTTTTAGTGTATTCTCTTCCGGGGAAAGACCGCGAAGTTCCGCAGGGGCAGGGTTCCCTTTGATGCGATGTGGCTGGCATCTTGCATGAAGGCGGGAATATACAAATGTGACGGGGTTCCGATGGCAGTCCCCGGTACAGTATGCATTTTAGGGTTCCGAGTAAGCCATTCGCCAACGGAGTTTAGCCATGTGCGCTCGGGTACGATAAGTCGGCGGTACTTTTTTTTTTTTATATCATAATACATGATCGGTGCAATGGTGGTAAGAAGGGCAGAGAAGAAAGGGTTTACTGTATTCATTCATAGGGGTTGCTTCGCTTCGCTTCTCCAGCGGTTCGGGAATAAGGGTGGGAAGCCTTGATGAGAGAGAAGAGAGAGGGGTGACGCGGGTGACATCCGGGATGGTGATCAAAACGAGAACGCCATCGCGTGGCTTAGGGAAGAAGTGGAAGGAGGGGCGACAAGAATCCCGAAGTCAGGTCAGGTCCCGCGCCGGAGTTAGCCATAATCAAGCTAGTGTGGGATCTAAATGCGGATGCATCCATATTCAGTATAGCAAACTCTCTGCCTCTCATTTCTCAATGATCGGGACCGGTTGTTTTCATTCTCATTATATTCTCTGACACCTGACAAAGGGACTTCTGCTACTGGTATCAACACCGAGGATCTAAGGGCTGAATTTGCGATGACAAGCGTACTTCAATCGTCTCGACAAAACAAGAAAGAAACCTGTCATAATGACAGCCGGGGCAGTAAATCATCCAACAAGTGATCCCACGTCACCTCATGAATGACTTGCGCCGGGGATGGACACATTCGATGAGAGCCGATCAAAGGAAAGGAAACCCTTGCGCCAACAGGGAATCCAATCCCGCCTGAACCGAGGAGATCGAAAAGTACCGGCAGATGCCGAACGTCATGACCTGCTGCCAAGACTGCACAACTGGAACGCATGATATAGGGGCAAGCTGAGTGCGCAAAGGGAACGTACTGTTGCTGCGGGAGAAAGTAAGGACCGCCTAACTGAGTAGGCAACCGTCCTGGGTGATGGATGTAGCAAAGAATCCCTTACGGACCAGTAATGAACTTGTGAGAAAGGTTGTGCTCGGATAAAAAGGTGAGCACTTACAGGTAGCACCGCAGACTAAGCATGGTCAACGCGGCGCTCGTAGGTGTCGGGGTAGTTGGTGACTCTCAGAGCGTACAAACTCGTCAAAGTTGACGTGGCTTTCGTAAAGCTCGCGAGGTGTAACCGGGAGAACAATGGCAGGGCACAATGGCAGGGCAGCGCAGGTACGAGCACGGCTGAAAGAGGGGTTGCCTTGTCAGGACTACCAACCGCCCGATACCTCTCAAGGCAAGTCAATGGCTTGCATGATGATAGTCCAAGGCGACACAAGACCCCTTCCATTCCTATTTGCGACCACAATCGTTGTGCTTTCATCGCTTTTCATATTCAAGCACATACATTAGGTGCGGCTTTGGGAACGGATCGGATTAGTGGGATGGTGAGAGGATGATAGGCACTTTCCGTGGGGAATAACGAGCACTGCGTGGCGATGTGGAGAACGACAGCATGGTTGGCAAGGCAAAGGCGAGGATGAAGCAAGGTAAAAAAGGGGGTTTAACGACGGTGCGATCAGCGCCAGGGAAAGGGTGTTCTACAAAGCTGGAGTGTTATGCTGAGCACGCGCACAAAATGCGACTGGACCACCTGCATACATTTTAAAATTCCGTAGGACTGTGGCCACGGCCCAACGGAATTATCTTGTTTAGGTTCGTGTGATCGGGTCCGCGAAGCCTGGTATATAGATCAAAAGGTGGGATTGCTGGGGTGCTGGGGCGAGTTCGGAGTTAGGCATCTCAGCGCCAGGAAAGACCTACATTCGGACGATGTGCGTCATACAGTGACAATGCAGTTCAGGTCTGCCTTGGGGCACAAATGCTATAACCGCATGCAAGATAGAGACGTGAGGAAGAAAAAGGACATGTGAAAAAAGGAAGCTGGGCCTTCAGGAGGGTGCCATAGTTAGAGGATGGCAGAGATGGCGGATGGCACAGCAGAAGAGGGTATGTATGCGCGTGGGTCGGAAGAGCTCCATGGAAATGACATCCAGGGAGGGGTATCCTGACGACGGAATCATTTTTGTGGGGTGACAATGGGGAGTACGCAGCAAGGACAGCGAGACCGAGGGAGCTGCATGATGGACCCATTCCTCACGGAATACGCAGGGCCAGGGTGCTTGCTCACTGATTTCAAGGCCCGCTCGCCCAAATCCTCGGCATAGAGACGCTTCGCGGAGTGGTCATGTTCGGAGGATGTCCCAAAAAGCTGTAGTATACGCCCAGTTGAAAGGACGTGAAAGCTTTACTCGGTTGTTTGCAAGTGTCAGGAGGAGAGGGAGGAGGAGTCAGCTACGGGTGACCGGGGGTAAGTATTAGGAGTGTCAAAGGGGCTCTAGTAGGTTTGCCTCATTGACCACACGTTTGGCTACGTCACTTGGGCGTATCGACAACATTGAGTTGTGGGCAACTTACAAGCACGCACGCATAGAATTGCACGAGATGCGATCGTCAAGGTGACATGGAAAAGCGAGGATAACATGCTGTGCTCGGACGGATCGGAGGCGAGCAAACACGTTCTTCATTCTTCATTCACTCCTGCTGCGAGGAACAGTCACGGGATCGCGATCTGATTAGCTAATCATGTTCGGGTGCGTGTTTCTCAACCTGATCCACGATAGAAGTGTTTTCCATTTGAACCGTCACCCCCACTCCCCGTACCCCGGCCTTGACGCTGAATGGTTTTGGTCCCCTATTTGTATTTTCAGAATCAGAGCAATATAATACGTGAGTCTCTCTCTCTCCACCCCTTTTTGTCTTGTGTTTCAACCACCTCCCCGTTCCCGTTCTTTAATAGTATGGACTTTACCTTTGGTGGCAAATATCGTCTCGAGGAAGAGCTCGCCATCGGCGGTTGCGGTTCGTCTCCTATCCTTTGGTCGAAGTCTGTGAGCTTCGTTCCAACTCTAGTTTGTGTCAGGGACGGTCTTCTATGGAGTTCATACGGTGGCGGGCAAAGAAGTGGCCATCAAGCTGGAACCTGCGGTGGAAAAGCAACACAGTCCGCTCAAGCACGAGTCAAAGATTTACAAGACGCTCATGGGCGGGCCCGGCGTGCCCTGGATAATCTGGTCCGGCAAACAGGGCGACTACAATGTGATGGTAATCGATCTCCTCGGCCCTTCTCTCGAGGACCTCTTCAAATTGTGCAATCGTCACTTTTCGCTCAAGACGGTTTTACTTCTCGCTGACCAACTGGTACGTTATTCCTCCCCCCCTTTTTTTTTCTCTCCTGGAAACCCGCGCCCGCTTCTATCCCGTCTCGGCAAACTTGACGGCACCTTTCAGGGCGTTATTTATCGGCGCCGAGCGCTAATTATTAAATTCCAGTTATCCCGCATTGAGTTTATTCACTCGCACGACCTCGTACATCGCGATATCAAGCCCGCAAACTTTGTCATGGGCACCGGCCATGGCTCTCATCTCGTCAACGTCATCGACTTTGGTCTCGCAAAAAAATTCCGCGACCGTGACGGCGCCCACATACCCTATAAACAAGACAACCACCACGGTGTTGGCACTTCACTCTTTGCCTCCATCAATACCCATCTTGGTATCGGTCAGTGATTCCGCCTTCCTTCCGAATCGGCTTGGCTCAAGCTCCACGTTGCAGAGGCTTCTCCACGTGATGACCTCGAGTCTCTCTCTTACATGCTTGTATACTTTTTACGCGGTACCCTTCCCTGGCGGAAGCTAAAAGCTGCAACCGTCGCGGGCACCTGGGATCTCATTCGCGACTCCAAACTCTCCACGGGTTCGGCATTGCATACCAACCTCCCCCGCGAGTTTTCCATGTTACACGAATATGCTCGTGCCCTCGAATTTGGCGATACTCCTGATTATATGGGCCTACGTGCAATGTTGCGAGATCTGGGAGCCCGCGTCGGTGCCAAGTACCCAGCATTGATAGACGATGTTGGTGCCGCAGATCAGTGGGGTGTCTTTGACTGGAACATTGGGCGCACCGGTAATGAGCGCCGAGGGCGTGTCTGCGAGGCGTGCAAGCGCCGTGAGGAGGCATCTTGGGCAACGACGCGCGATTGATCGACGCCGCCGACTGCGGCCCATGCGGTATGGAATGTAAGTATCCCTTCTCTTTCCCCCTCTCACAACCCTTCACATCACGTTCCTCTGACTGCGTTGGTACCCCTTAGTAAGGAAATAGGCGCCTGCGTCCCCTCCTATCAAGGTGGCTTGTACAATATTGATTGACGATGGTGCCGGCGCGTGCGCCCTTCTCCGATACCAGCCACATATACACATGACCTATTCTCCGACTCATCTTGCGTGCATCTTTATGAGCGCGCAGGGGACGCCGACGTTTTGCCGAGAACCCTTCCCTCTGCATTTGAACAAGCTTTTTTCGGATTTTTCCCGCACCCTGAAACAACCGGTGATGAGATTCATCGTAATATCGTGAGCAACATCCCCACATTGGTTAGAATGCCTTCCCTCAATACTTCTTCAGGGTGCGGGGATTTCCGCTTCGGGCTTGTGAAGAATGTGTGCATAGTTGGGCTCTAGTAATTTATGGCTCCCCATGGCGGTGACAGCGCGGGTTTTATGTGTATGTGTATGTGTATGTTACGTTTTACTCTTGCTTCATGTTATTTCGGTATGCCCTTTTGATGCTAGGCTTATTCTTCACCATATTATCCCCTCCATGCCTACCTATGACCGCACTTTCTATGCTTTTACCCTTTACCCCTGTGACTGTCATACTATATGAGCCATTCTCATCATCTGGCGCGGGCAGCCTGTCAATCCGAGGTATGATTATGTAATCTGATTGCTACATCCTTCCCTTTCCTTCGCCCGAGCTCGACGACAGAAACAGCGACAGCGACGCAGCCTCAGTCTGCCATGCTTCCACAATCACTCTGGGCACTCGTGGCCTCGTATTTACTTTACCTACCTTCAACACAAGCACAGAGCTCACCGTTCCCGCTCTCTTTGAACACGCCTGTCACACTCGCAGGAAATAACTTTTCCGGCTCTTCGAACCCTATACTCTTCTCGCTTCCACCAACCTCATCATCTGGCCTCACTATTTCTTTGGCATTGTGTGCGGCCCCATCCAATAGTCCTCCCCGCGTATTCGTGAGCAATAGCAGTAGCTCGCAAGTCGTCCCAGGGCCTAGCGGTGGAGCCGATGTCTTTCAGGTCACGTTTGATGGTTTGGGCCTAGGAAACTTCACGCTAGGCCTGCCTACAGGGAGTACGACGGGTGTACTGGCAGTGTATGGTGGTACGGCATCAGACGGCCTCGAGATTGGCGTGTCAGAAGGAAGTGAGTACCTCCTCTCGTTATGTCCACGCCTCATAACTCACACCCCCTCTCCTAAACAGCGACACCACCACTCCACGCACCCCTTTTAAACCTACCCTTCTTCGGCGACTCAACCGCAAACGAGGCACTCCTCTTCTCTCCACCTCTACTCCGCCCGGAACCCGCACCACAACCAACATACCCAAACTACACACTTCCAGCAGCTAATACCTCCTTACCATCCCCACCGCAGTCGCAAAACGCGCCAAACTTGACACTTCTGCTCGCTCCGCTCTCTGCCGGGCTCACGTCACTTCCGCAGACGGCGTGTGCCGTCCGCGCTGCCGTCAACGGTACGACTGGTAGTGGTAGTGGTAATGCGCAGGTAGCAGGGAGCGCGGAGGTACTCTCGGAACAGTTTTGGCTTCGCGACGAAGGGGAAGGGTGGCGGAGGGAGTGGGTGGTTGGAGGTCTTGCGGCGCTCACGAACTATAGCGTGTATGCGGTTCAGGAAGGTACACGACTCAGTGGGCCTATCTATTTCACAACAAAGTCTGGTGAGCAGCCATCCACTATTTTCAAGAGTCGTATGCTGATATGCGCTCTGTGTTGGTACGCGGACAGCGTCATTCCCGTGCCAGCTTGTACATGCATTGCCTTACTGCCCGACCACGGCATACGCCATGCCACTCCCCGCACCACCAGCCCAAGCGCGAGTATACGACGCGTCAAACATGCCCGTTAACCTGACGACGCCCCTCCTTGGCTACCTCACCAACTTTACAACGAGCTTGCTGACCGCCGCTTGTGGTCGCGATATGTACTCTCCACTGCAAACATGCGCAGGTTGCCAGGCGGCTTATCGTCACTGGCTCTGCTCCGTCTCGCTCCCGCGTTGCGGTGAATTTCCCCAGACGCAGGCAGAGACAGCGCAAGGTACATCACAACAGCAGCAGCAAGGGCAACAGGTGCTGGCGGTTCCGTCACCTGCGCTCATGCCGCAGGCGTCCGGGACGCCGTCGCGCAACCTGGCTCTGGGTAACACCAGCACGCCGTACACCGCACTGTTGCCCTGCATCGAGACGTGCAATGCCGTGGACCGCGCGTGCCCCATCTTCCTCGGCTTCCGCTGTCCGGTGCCAGAGTTTACGGCTAACGAAAGCTATGGCCTTGGGTTTATCGACAGTGCCGATGGGGACGAGCGAGGTGGTGGCAAACCTGGCGCCGCGCAGGATAGGTGGGGGAACGTGTTTTGTAACGCGAGTTAGGGCGCGGGGCTCCCTCGGGCTGGCGCGAGGTTCGTTCCATATCCCGTGAGGAGGCTGACGTTTTTTTGGTTCTGCGATCTATACTTCTTTCGCTCCGCTGGCGAACCGAACTGCCTCGATTCCCGAGACGATGCGATGTCGGCGGACGAGTGGACGGACGGACGGATGGACGGATGGGAGATCATCGGTTTTGAGCCCTTCCCCTTTGGACTCTTTCTTTTAGTTGGAAAGAAGATTGCTCTGGTGGTTTACAGGAATGCGCTATAGCGCTAGACATAACTTAAGTTGGTTGGGTTGTATCTTTATTACGCGTCATTACTGTAAGTACGATAGCACGCTTATCATGTGAAATTGATTAGATTGATCTATGGAAATGGATGCATGCTGGCTCGGATGCATTTCTCGATGCCCTCCATCCTTATGCTCTTCAACTGAAGTTGGTAAATTGTGCTTGCTAGTGTGGTCCGGTCCATTTGGACCGTAAATGTGAAATGTACAGTACGTATAAATTATGCTGGCTGTATTGGCAAGTCGATTTCAAGGGGTACGATTGTGCCTCTACCTGGCATCGCACCCCATACCCGATACGCGCATCGCTGGCGTAGACTTCGGCGGAGTCCCTTGCATTCACCTTTGAAGCTCCTCCCCCAGCATTCTCGACTTTAGAGGTGCAGAGGTGGACTCGGGAAGGGTTCTCCCACCACTGGCACAGCGACGTGACGTGGGTTCAACCCCATTCCTCGGTTCTTTTTGGGACGTCAGGGAGACTAACTATTGCGATCGCCGCATGTCTTACATGACGCGGATAGCTCATTCCTGTCTCGCCCCGGATGACGGTGACTTTTTTGACTTGAGGAAGTGAAGGTGGCGAGATCGTTCCCCCACACCTCCCACCACCAATCAGCAGCGACTCGGAGAAGCTAGGCTGAAGAGCATGCGGCGAATCACCGCGTAAAGTCCCCCCTCCCCCCCTTCCCGGTTGCGCGACGCTTCGCGGTGCTCGAGCAAGGGTCTTCGTCGAGTCCGCACCTTGTCTTATGCTCTCGCGGCTTGATGGCATGGAAAGGTATCGTGTCTGACTGTGCGTTGCTCATAACGAAGACTAGTGCGTGGATTTTTCAGACTTCCATATACATGCAAGCAACGGAAGAAAGAGCAGACGGTGGATATAAGTCAACACGGTATTATCAGTAGAAAAAACTTTAAGCAGACGATAGTTTCCCTTCCAACACGTAGCGTATCTATATTCACATCTGTAGTGGCACCATGGCGGGCTTCAAGTTAGCTCACCTTCGCTTTTCTCTTCGCTTGCTTCTCATTTATACCCTGTGTTTGATCTATCGGTTGCTTTATCAAGCGCTGGAGCGCATCTTTCGTCCCCCCATTGGGGAAACGCTTTAGGTCATAATAGTCTGGGGCGAGTTCGAGTAACCACTCAGGGCAAATAGCCGTCACTGTGCGGATGTACGGCCTAGTCGTAAACACAAATTCGTTGTAGAGGACCCATTCCGAGTTGGGTTGTGCTTTGAGACCGCACGAGGGGTGTAGTAATGCTACCTAAGCAAGGATCCAATGCGCGTCAGCGAAACGGGATCGTCACGGTCACCACCGGCTTTTGAAGGGGACTGCACCTGGTCGTCCTTGACAGTTAAATAAGAACATACCTCTTTGTGCGCGACTTGCATAAAGAATCCGCACACGAGGGTTTTGCGGATGTTTATAGAGAGACGGACCGGATCCGGCTCGCGCAAGTTGTATGGCTCGGTTTTAGGGCCAATCTCGAGCCGCTGCATAACTTCTAGAAGCTGTGCTCGAACCTTGTCCGCTTCAGCAAGGGAGCGAGCGGAGACGTAATTATTCGACGCCCAGTTGGGATCGTGTAAATCTATGCGTAAACACTTGTCACTAAGACAATAGCGCGATAAGACACAACATACTCTTCTTGTACTCATTGAACACGTTAAGCAGAGTGAGATGGTCCCCATCAGGAACGCTCAGCAACTGTTTTGCGGCATCGGCTTTTTTGCGTTGGTCGTACGGTCGTAACCAAATGTTGGGAGCTGTCAGTAGTAGATACCGTGAATCCCATGATTGCCATCAGAGAGAAAGCAGTTACCGGAAAGCATCGAGACGATTGTGAGGATTTCTTTACTACAGTGGAACCACGGACTGACGATCAATGTCTTTGACAACTATGTGCATATCTGAGCGCTTCCAAGTGCGAACTAAATTAGAAGTATCACCTGAGGGTCCAAGGGGAAATCCGACATGGTTCTCCCCAAGGGCGTCAGGTTTCCATCGTTATCGAGCGCAGCTAGAAGGTTCAATGTTTCCTGTGCTCGCATTAATAACTCCGGTGCAGGTGCATCCACATAGTCGAATTCAAGAAGATCCTTGACACCTATTTTCACGAGCATAAGGACCATGCTGGCTAAATTACTCCTCAAGATTTCTGGACGCGTTTGCTCCTCGAGTTCTTTCATAAAGTACTCTTCGGTGTACAGCCGGAAGCACTTGCCGGGGCGGGTACGACCAGCACGGCCTGCACGCTGCTGCGCGGACGCTTTCGAAATTGGGAACACCAGGAGAGATTCAACGCGAATCTGAGGGTTGTAAAATTTTTGTTTTGAGAAACCGGGATCAACGACATAAACAATCCCATCGATAGTCAGCGAAGTCTCTGCAATGTTCGTAGCCACTATGACTTTTCGGCCAGGAGGGCCATTTGGGAAGAGAGGGGGGGGTGCGGGATCGAAAATACGCTGTTGTTGTTGAGGCGATAACGAGGAGTTAAGGGGGATGCAGGCAAGGAGCCCGACAGTACTTGGGTCTTGCATGACCAAATAATTGGCCTCGATCTTGATCCCAAGACATGCGCGCTCGATTTCTTCCTCTCCGGTGAGGAAGAGTAGAATATCGCCAGGTGCTTCAGCATAGTGGATCATAAGGACGGTACGTATCGCAGCCTTCAAGTAGTCCGGTTCGGGTTCTCGCGTGTAGAATATCTCCACGGGGTGCATGCGACCAGGAACCTTGAAAAGCGGGGCTGGGTCTCCATTAATGGCGAAGTACTCTTGAAACTTGAGGGCGTCCAGTGTTGCAGACATGATTATGATCTTGAGATCTTTGCGCCGCTTCGCAAGACATTTAAGAAGTCCCATGAGTATATCAGTCGCAAGTGTACGCTCGTGCGCTTCATCGAGAATGATCGTCGAATACCGCTCAAGATTGGGGTCGTACATGGCTTCACGCAGGAGCATGCCGTCGGTCATGTACTTGAGGAAAGTTGTTCCTGGCTCCGTCACGTCCTCGAATCGAATAGAATATCCGACTTCCTGACCGAGTGAGACTGAGAAAGGTGAGAAAGAGTGAGGCGTAGAGAGTAGATAATGTACCGTCCATCTCGTCGGCTACGCGCTTCGCCACGGACACGGCAGCCACCCGCCGGGGTTGCGTGCACGCGACGATTTTGTTTCTATCCTGTGGCATGTCGGAGTATACAACAAATTGGGGTATCCTAAAATACAATCAGTCACCATGTTGACATCAAAACGGCGGATATATAGATATACTGAGTAGTCTTCCCAGAGCCTGTTTCTCCGCATATGACGATGATCTGATGTTTATTATACTTTGCTAGGGTATCAGCAAGACACCATGATGGTCTAGGATCCGGGAGCAAGCAGGGGTGCGGTTTCCACTGCCCTCACAAACGAAGACAACGCAGTACTCACCAATTTATAGAATCTTTTCATTCGTGCAAATACTGGTAACTGTTTGCGGGCCTCAATAATCTCGTGATATTGTGATGAATGAGGGAGACGGGTGAAGGGGTTCTCGTTACCCATCTACAATGGCAATTATGAGATGTGAAAAGTAGTTAAAGTTAGAACACACCATCACTCGCCGGACTCGCTTCGAGGAGACACTCCATGGTACAAAGCCGAATAATGGGTGATGAGTCGAACTGGCCATTGTCTGGCAGTTGCTGCTGTACCAAGTGCTACAAGTCCCCATGTATACCAATACAGTCGATTCTCACGTGACATGCACGACAGACGACCTTTTTTTTATACATCGAGAAGCAGTATGAAAGCACAAGGCAGGGAATTTAGCAATTCATTCCATAGGCTTGATTTTGAAGTGCAACGAGATGAGGGAAAAAATGAGGTACTGAAGGAAACTTCCGTCACAAGTTCGGAGATAATGCGACGATGCGGAACATTACCTTCAGATCTTGTAAAACACGCGCAATCCTTCTGGGTCCTCGCCATCTTGAATGTCCACCAACGAACCAATTTTTGCGGTCTAAAAAAAGGATGGTAAGGTGAGCTGACGGAACAGGGTGCATGGACGGCCACGCTTGGATAGTGTATACTTCGAACGTAATGTGGTCATTAGTGGCAGAGCACGATCAGAGACGAATGAGGGAACTGTACTTGATAATTTCGCCTTTCCCGACAATGCATTTCAATTCCTTTACAACAAGTGGGCCGACCCACACTGATTACGGAGTGCAGTCGATGGGGGTTGATTTTTATTTAATGCTGGGGCCAACGAGAAGAGATACGCACACTCTTTGCAGATGAGCACGTCGTTCCTGTAGTTCAACTTTGTTATGCCAACAATCCCAAGTTGGGTTTGATGGTATCACAAAGTCGCTCAGGTGAATACTCAAATTTGAGTAACTTGTGGCCGTGCTTTCCGTAGCTAATCGCAGTCCCACGAGCAGGTGTCAGGGAAAGGGCAAGACAGTAGAGAAATACAAGCGTACTAATATCTGTGGACATCTGCGGATGACGTGAGTTGTATCCCTACGCGTTAAGTACGATAGCAGATGGATCCATAGACGTGCGTGCTGGCTCGGATGCATCCTTCAACGAGAGAAGGACAGATGGGAATACCTTTTTTATATAAAAAAGCTGGAATTTATATTCCGCTGCATGTGGCAAAGACAAATGCGCGGACCTCGTACTATGAGATTAAAAGAGGCGGAGGGGCAAGTAAGTAGGGTGTGAAGGGTGTCTCGACATAAGGTGGCTTTTGGGGGAAGATGGGAACATTGGTCCGGTCCATCGGACCGTGAATGTACACAGGGAGTCAGCGCGTCAGCTCTTGGGAGAAACATCTAACAGGTTGTTGTGTCCAGCTAACCCGGTATTGCATCGCATACTAGGACGCCCATCGCACACGCGGCATACCTGCGCAGAGTGGGGGTGGCATCGGCAATCTGTGCATAAACTTTTTTGTCACTTTTCACTCTTTTTCTGCTTGTACGAGCTCATGCAAGTCAAAAAGTTGAATAACTTTTATGCAGGGTTCCCGATGCCCGAGTCCCGCAGACTCGGAGCCCCTTCCCTTAGTCCCTCCATTTTTTATCTACCCATGCGTCTCGACTCTCGGATGGAAGGGAACGAGAGGGGGTTCTCCAACCATCATCGCGAACGTGACGTGGAATCGTCTCCATTCCTCCTCAGTCCTTTGGGGATGTCAGGGACCGACTATTGCGATTGTCGCATGTCGTACGTGACACCGACAATCCATTCCCGTCTTGCCCCGCCCCGGATGACGATGACGTTTTGCCTTGAGGAGGTTAAGGTGGCTAGTAGACCATTCCCCCGCGACCCCACCACCTACCAGCAGCGAAGAGTTTGAGGAATGAGCAAGCTGCCTGGGCAACTATCGCTTTCCTTGTTCTACCTAGAGACAACTGGGATATGTTATCGCTTACAGGCCCCCTGGGAGAACATCTCAATTGAAGCATAGTGCTTTCCCTTTGCAGTGTATATCATATCACACGCATAGACACACACAGTTCTATAAAGCGGTGCATCACATTTTGTCTTGAGAAAAGGGTATACACGGGCCACAATATCCATCATCTCTCCTACAAAAAAAATGTTCAAAAAACTCCTGAGGTTGAGGTTCATAGCTTTCCTCTCTGTGTGTTTCCTCTCCGACGGGATTCCCAAGAAAGCTTCTGCCTTGTGAACCTTTGTGCATCTATAGCCTTTGATGCATACGCGCCGGGGGGTGCTATGACTCTAGGCATCGAGGTTCGATCCCATTAGGGTGCGGAGCGCGAGCTCAGAGTGAGTAATCAATCATCGGGCGCAAGGATAATGGTCACAGACAAGTTAATACTGACTGAAGCGCATACTGTAACTTGAATAAGGGAGTGTGGTTTCCGTGCAAAGAGAGCGATGTTTTTCGTGAGCTTCTGGTTATGCAAGAGGCGTTAGAGGGGTCATGTACCGCTTAGAACAAGGGGAAGGAATGAAAAGAAAGTCTTCGTGGCGAACGAGAGCGACTCCGAGTCTTCCGAGTCGACCGGGTTGTATATATCTACTTGAGTATTTCGTTGATATCATCATATCTTTTTTTTTGGGGGGGGAGGGGGTGAAACGTCAATGTACCAGTGGGTTTGTCATCGAGTTATCCTTTTTACTCTGTCCGAGTCCCCGAGCTTCCGATATCTCGCCCGCCGCGGCGCTGTTGATATTCAGGCATATTCAGTCAGGATTTGAAGCACGCGGCGAATTACGGCGTGATGTGTCCGCGGTGCTCCGACTCGGAGTTGGCCATTGGTCAGCAAGGGTCCTCCCCGAGTCCGCGCCTACCACGTACAGCGCAAATAAGTACCTTGTACTGCACTGTGTGTCACTCATCGGGTCAACCATAAAGACATAACGCACAGGTGATGGTAAACTTTGATAAATATCAAAGTTCTCGCAACGGATCACTCAGGCTACGTATCCCTGACCCCAGCTTGACAATGGCGTGATCTTTGGACGTATCAAGCTCCGAGGTTGCTGCCAAGGTTAACACTGTACGAGATCCTCGACACTTGATCGAGCTTGATCAGTGCAACTATGGCGTGGCCGCATCCCCCAAGCTGATGCCGGCATATATCGGCGCATTACAGAAGGAGATCGGTTGAAATGTCATGGAGAAATAGGAGTGAATTTAGTAGTCAACTGTCTATGATCCAGCGCATGGATTTAGTACTGTATAATACACATCTACACTGCTCAAACGTACTACCGAGTTGTTTCCATGAAACATAGCTCAAACCGACCGAAGAAGACTAGCACGTGGACTTGAAGCTTATCGTACATCGAAGAAAGCAACGAAAAAAAAAAGCAGTGGATATACGTCACCACGGTATTACCTCCAGTATGGATATCAATTAGAGCCCAGATTGCGCAACAAACGTCGCCTACCTATCTAGCGCCGCGCCGCGTTGCGTTTAGCTTTTTCCCCTCGCCTCTTGTCTGAATCGGAGGGCGTCGCCTTCTTGTTTTTGCCGATTAGCCTCTTTGCCACGCGCTGCAGAGCCAGTTTCGTCTCTCCTTTGGGGAATGACTCTATGTCATAATAGTTTGCGGCAAGTTCGAGCAGCCACTCGGGGCGAATCTCCGTCACGGTACGGATGTACGGCCTCGTAGTGAGCACGAATTCGTTGAAGAGCACCCATTCGGGTTGGGTGTCGAGACCGCACGAGGGGTAGAGAGATACTACCTAAACGAAGCAAGAAGTCGATGCGCGTCAACGAAACGAGATCGTCGCCACTGGCTTTTGAACGGGATTGCACCTGGTTATCCTTGACGGTTAAATAAGAACCTTTATCATCGTCCTTGCGCGCGACTTGCATAAAGAATCCGCATACAAGGGTTTTGCGGATATTTACATAGTGAGGGGTCTGATCAGTGTATGACTCGGACACAAGACCAATTTCGAGGCGCTCCATAATTCGTAGAACCTGTGCTCGAATGTTGTCTGCTTGCGAAAGGAAGCGTGCCGAAATGTAGTTGTTCCACGCCCAGTTACGATCGTGCAAATCTATGTGTGGTGTGGTGAATTTGTCAGAGAGATCACAGGGCATAAAACGAATGCGTACTATTCTTGTACTCGTCGAACACGTTAAGCAAAGTGAGATGGTCTCCGTCGGCTATGCTCAGCAATCCTTTTGCGGCGTCGGCTTCCTTGCGCTTGTTGGGAGGTCGTATCCAAATGTTGGGAACTGCAAGTAGATACGGTGAGATCAGTCGGCTCCATCAGAGAGAAAACGCCTACCGGAAAGCATTGCTACGATGGTCAGGATATCCTGGAAACAATTGAACTTCGGACTGACGATTAACATTTTCGACATCTGTGTGTGCATGTATATGAGTATTTTCAAAGTGCGAATATACGAACTCTTGATCGGAGGCATCACCTGAGGGTCCAATGGGAATTCCGATATCATGCTGCCCATATGTGTCAGATTTCCATCATCATCGAGTGCTCCCAGGAAATTCAATAGCTCTAGTGCCCGCATCAACGTCTCTGGTGCAGGATTGTCCATATATTCGAATTTAACAAGGTCCTTGACGCCTGCTTTCACGAGCTCAAGGACAGTGTTGGCCAAATTACTCCTCAGAATTTCTGGATGTGTTTGCTCTTCGAGTTCATTCATAAAGTCCGTTTCGGTGTACAGCCGGAAGCACTTGCCAGGGCGGGTACGGCCAGCACGTCCTGCCCGCTGCTGCGCGGATGCTTTCGAAATTGGAGACACCATGAGAGATTCAACGCGGATCCGTGGGTTGTATAGCTTTTGTTTTGAGAAACCGGGATCGACCACATATACAATACCATCGATAGTAAGCGAAGTCTCTGCAATGTTCGTAGAGATAACGACTTTCCGGCCAGGAGGGCCGTTTGGGACGCGAGGGGAGGGTGCAGGATAGAAAATATGTTGCTGTTGTTGAGGAGGCAACGAGGAGTAAAGGGGGATGCAGGCAAGGGGCCCGACACTACTTGGGTCTTGCGCGACCAAGTCATTGACCTCGGCCTTAATCTTACGACATGCGTCCTCAATTTCTTCCTCTCCGGTGAGGAAGAGTAGAATATCGCCAGGTGCTTCAGCACGGTGGATCATGAGGACGGTACGTATCGCAGCCTCCACGTAGTCCGGTTCGGGTTCTTGCGTGTAGAATATCTCCACGGGATGCATGCGACCAGGAACTTTGAAAAACGGGGCTGGGTCTCCATTAATGGCGAAGTATTTTTGAAACTTGAGGACGTCCAGTGTTGCAGACATGACTATGATCTTGAGGTCTTTGCGCCGCTTCGTAAGGCTTTTAAGAAGTCCCATGAGTATATCAGTCGCAAGTGTGCGCTCGTGCGCTTCATCGAGAATGATCGTCGAATACCGCTCAAGATTGGGGTCGTACATGGCTTCACGCAGGAGCATGCCGTCGGTCATATACTTGAGGAAAGTTGTTCCTGGCTCTGTCACGTCCTCGAATCGAATAGAATATCCGACTTGCTTCCCGAGTGGGACTGCGAAAACGATGAGAAAGAGTGAGGCGTAAATTGGTGGATAATATACCGTCCATCTCGTCGGCTACGCGCCTCGCCACGGACATGGCGGCAACTCGCCTGGGTTGCGTACACGCGACGATTTTGTTTCTAGTCTGCGGCATGTCTGAGTATACAACAAATTGGGGTATCCTAAAATACAATCAGTCTCCATGTTAACATCAAAACGACGGATATATAGATATACTGAGTAGTCTTCCCAGTGCCTGTTTCTCCGCATAAGACGATGATCTGATGCGTAGTATACTTTGCTGGGGTATCAGCAAGACACCATGATTGCCTAGAATTCGGGAGCGAGCGGGGGTGCGGGTTCCATTGCCTTTACAGACGAAGGCAACGCAGGACTCACTAATTTATAGAATCCATCCATTTGTGCAAATACTGGTAACCTTCTGCGGGCCTCGATGATCTCATGATACTGTGATGAATGAGGGAGACGAGTGAAGGGATTCTCGTTACCCATCTACAATGGCAATCAAGTTATGAGATGTGAAGGGTAGTTAAACTTAGAACATACCATGACTTGCTGGACTTGTTTCGCGGTGACATTTCGTGGCATAAAGCCGAATAATGGGTGTTTAGTCGAACTGGCCATTGTTCTGGCAGTTGCTGCGCTGTACCAAGTACACAAGTCTCCGCAGCTGGTCTTAACTTACGATTTCACGTGACAGGCAAGATGACTTCCTTTTTATACATCGAGAAGCAGTATGAAAGCACAACGGCAGGGAGTTTAGTTATGTACTGTAACATTCATTATATAGGCTTGATTTTGAAGTGCAACGAGATGAGCGAAAAAATGAGGCACTGAAGGAAAATTCTGTCACGAGCTCGGAGTAGCGACGATGCGAAAAGTTACCTTCAGGTCTTGCACCAGGTAGTAAAATACGCGCAACCCTTCTGGATCCTCACTGTCCTGGATATCGACCAGCGAGCCAATTTTTGCAGTCTGAGTTTAAAAAAAAAGGTGGTACGATGAGTTGACGGAACAGGGGGCATGGACGGGCATGCTTGGGTAGTACATACTTCGAACGCGATGTGGTCGTTCCCAACGCGGATCTCTAACTCTTGCTTCCCGACGATATTTTTCTTTGGCCAGTTCGTGTCGTCTTCCCTTTATATTGCGCGAGTTAGTAGCAGGGCACGGTTAGAAGAATGAGGGAACTGTACTTGATAATTTCACTTTGCTCGACGATGCGCTTCAATTCCTTCACAACAAGAGGGCCGACCCACACTGGTGGTAGAGTACAATTGATGAGAGTTGGTATTAATTCAATGCTGGGGGGATGAGAGGAGGTACGCACTCTCTTTGCGGATAAGCGAGTCGTTCCTGTAGTTGGAATTGTTCGCATAACGAAGTCGTCCATGTGAATACTCGAATTCAAGGAATTCGTGGCCGTGCTTTCCAGAGTGGCCCGTACTTAATCACAACCGCAAAGCAGGTGTCAGGGAAAGGGCAAAACTGAGCAGAGAAATACAAGCGTACTAATATCTGTGGACGACGTGAGCACCACCGAGACTAGACGCAAAGGGTGGAATGGGTTACCTGAGGTAAAATGGGTCTTTGTCGTAGGACGCCATGGCTGAAAACGTTTCAGAGCGTGTGTTGACTCGGTGTCCTCAACGCGTTCATCGGGTACGGCTTATGTAATCTCTCCCTCAAAAAAATAAAAGTACTGCGACAGTAAAGCACTGTATAAGTAAGTTACTCTATCTAAGTTACGCGGTTTGCCCTGCTGCTTGGCTCTCCGCCTCCACAATTTTATCGCCGAGTTCCTTCATTTTCTGCCTGTCCGTCACCCTCCCAAGGCGCATCCGACCCACGACAGACTGCAAGTGAGAGCGCCCAATGCCTATAGGGAATCGATGCCAGCGCACAACACGCATCCCGACACCGAATAGCGCATGTGCCTCTAGATAGCGCACCCACCGGTCCACGACCTCGGTATCCGCGTCGAAGGCCTTGATCGCACGCGCACGCACGCGCCTCTCAAAGTTCTCCTGCGACTTTTTGTGTGCAAACGGTCCACGGGGGACCGTCCATAGCGTACGTCTCACGGGTAGTGAAATAACTCCAGAGATCGGGATCCCGAGAGACGCAGCGGCATGAGAGGCAAAATGCGCTGCGAGCTGGATGAGTTCCGGGTGGTGCGCACGGAACTGGATAAATGCCACGGGAACACCGTGCGTGCGCGGGTGTCGATATGGCTCGAGGACGCCGCGGCCGTGCACCACGGTTGCGTGCCATTGACGCTCTTCTGGGTCTATGTATACGTTGCGAAGTGCCCTGACTGTCGTCACCGGACGCTGAGGGTTAGAGGTCCTGGAGATTTATGAATCAAAGCCGGGGTAGCAGTAGTAGCTGTTGGACGCACGTAGAGGATTCAGCACCCGTAATGGACTTTGCTGAGGAGGAGGCTTCTGTGGCTCTACCACGAACATAAGGAATGGGTATATTATGGTAAACGGGAGAACGCACGATAGTCGTGTTGTGGCCTTGACTGCCTCCCCAACTACGTTTCGTGTTTCTGACGTTTCTCCGGGTCTAGAGGGTAACGCCATTAGATTTAAAACGGGGACTCGTGAAAAACTGACGATGGAGGGGAATTGGACGCCTTGTCAAGTGTCCTCACCGAGCGTAGGCCTTCATCCCTAAGCTCTATCAAGTCGATGCGAGTGACTTAATATAACGGACTTACGGTGGTGACGCACTGGTCGATCCTGCAGAGCGGCGGAGCGTCAGAGCCACTCTGTGAGGGGTTCGAGAAACAGTACACCGCAGTGCGCTGGTCAACATCGCGTTCAGGACACGTCGAAGGACGGAGGTGCAACAACAAGATTGACCCGCGCCGAGACTCAAATTAGGTATTTCATTCCCTCAGGCCACGTGATCTTCGATTCGCGTCTGACCTTCACCTCTTCTCTGAGCAACAACTTTGATGCCTTCTGCAACACCGTCTGAAATAGACACCTTGTTTCACCAGCTGCAGCGCCGGATGGTTGAGTCGGGGGAGTGGGACAGGTAAGCTGGGCTAATTTTCGAATTTCGCTAACAGGTTACCCTCACTATGCTAGGATCCTGCTCCAGCTACGTTATCAGCTAAGTGACGCAGGCTGGTTGGACTCCGCACGTACACAAGCGCTAGGTTCATCTCCTTCCTGACTGCTTATGGCGCAGCGGTCCTTAACGTCGATGGCAGAGCACGGATACAGTACAGAGCAGCCTTCATTTCGCGAGCTCCTGGATGGAACCAGGGGGCGCGCACACGGTATCAAAACATATTAGGCTCGTACATACTGAAAAACTGACTACTGACCCAAGATGTGCCGGAGTCTGTGAAGCTACAGATTATCTCGGTGATACGATCCTTCCTAGACAAGCAAATTGAATGACGGAGCTCGGTTACAATAATCCGTGTTACGCGGAAGGTCCCCCAATTTGCTTTCTCCTTTGGCGTAGAGTGTTGACCCAAGAGTTGCAGGGTACCTTTGTGTTACTCCGGATGCAAAAAATACCGGTGTTTAATGGTTGGGCGGTCTGAAGGATTTCTCTGGCGGTTGTGATGCGTATCATCTCGCAGCCCGCCACAAAGCCCTCTTAGTTTACAGGCAGGTTAGACATTTGTACCCCAATCCTTCTATTCTTCCTAGCCTGCATCGCTTAGCCATCGTAGTCTGATGGGACCACTGCCCGTTTCTTTACCTCAGACCTCCTTCGAGACCTCGTCAGCTGTTAGTGTTACCCAGCTCAATTCGAGACTGAAATGATCTAAATAATCCGGATAGATATTTCTTTCTAGATAGCTCGTGAAATTTGATGAATACTTACATTCTAACAATCGTTATGCTTACACATTGTCCACTTCGTTCTTCGAAAAAAAGACACCGTCCTCTCACTTTACTGACGCAGCGTTCTTCTCAAGAGCTTTCGCCACCCTGTTGAAAAATGACTTCGGCGTTGACACGGGTTCTACTTCCTACAACGTCTTGTGCTCCCCGGTGTGATGTGATGGCAATGACACGAGTCCCAATCGTTCATCATCAAGGAATTAAGCTAGTTATAGATTGCCTTCCAGAACAGTCGTACGAAGCATCAAGATGACGCTGGACAGCGCGCTGATTCGAGGCAATTCTCCGAGCTTGATGCAGCTCAAATCCCAGATTGGCAAGAGAGCGCAGTGCGCAGCAGCGTCCATTTTTTCCACAACAGCTATCGCCGTTTTCACAGACGGTCTTTCGTACCTTCAAATGGTCAGGACGGGTCGTTACAGCAATCCACGCGGCGGTCATACCAGCCAAATCGATCTCCGGCGAAGCCGTCCCGCGCTCGTTTCGATGAGACGACAGCCAAATCAAATAGTAATCGAGTGCAGAGGATTGATCAAATTAATGCAATGAGAAAAGAAGTACATTAAATGCGTCAAGATGGTTTATCTTAGAATGCAGACCGTGGTAAGAACGGGGAACATCGTGAGTACAGAGTAGAAATATAGAACGAATGTCTGTATATTAGAGACGCCATAGAATGACGAGAAATAAGTTAGAGAGCGGAAGTGAATATGAGTGGGATGAAATGCAGTGATGAAGGGAGTACGCAGTTCGAACTGAAGCTAGAGAGACCACAGAGAGCACAGGGAAGGTAATACAGAGCAGACAAGAGTGGACACAGCAGTGCGATGCGGATGTTATGAGAATACAGAGTGGTCAGATCGGTAATGGCAGGTGAAGATCTAAGCGATAGCAGAGTGAGGCACTTGGGCTTCTGTGATACAGGAGACTTGACTGTAGCTGTGATCGACTTTAGTTGGCAGGATCCGAGATAAATACATTACGTTCTCCGGATATCGTACTCGTGCCGTGGCATGTCGCTGCGTGTTTCCACCTGGGACCGCATAGCCCTAATCAAATAACACCGTTTGAGGCGCTTGTCTGGACTTACCAAAAGAGCTCCTTCACCTTAAGCCACAAAAGAGGTATTCAGAAATCCACAAGAGAGGGATAGGGAAGATATACCTTAGCATCGGCATCCTTGACGCCCTGCACAGGCACCCAGCGCCCACAACGGTGACACTGGCCCTCAAGCATATGCGTACGCTCGAGTTTTCCGGGCCGCTGGCGAGGAGTTGTACGAAAGGCAGTGGGAGGAGAGAATGGGCGGGCGGTGGACGCAGCGATGCCTGACGTTATGTACACTTCGATGAGGGCAAAGCGGCAAGGCAGTGTGACCTACCGTGAAAATATTGCATATGATAGCTGTCGCATATACGTGGGTTAAAAATGAAGAGTAAGAACGCATACAGCAGCTAAAGCGGGACGACACTGTGAGGGTGTGTGTAAGGGAGGGAAGACTGTTGGGTTTATCACAACGCTCACCACTTGTATGCGGAAAATTTCATGCTGAGCCAAATTTTCCTCGTTCCTGTGCAGGCACAGAGGGGGCAAAGACCGACCTTGGTATGGCCGGAGCCACGAACAAGGCGCGGGGTATAAAGATCGAACACGTCGCGCGGGGGGTTAATGGTGCAACCAGAAGGGCTTAAACGCTGTCAAGATAGAGAACGAAAAATTACTGGAGAACGTACGCTTTGAGCACCGGTGGTATGACCGGAAAACGAAAATAGAAACCTGGAAAATCGGGGTGAATTGGGATGGAAGGTGGAAAGGTACGTTGAGAGGGAAGATCAGAGTGCGACGGGGAAGACTCGGGGGTGGTAACCTTAAAACGCTTGTTCGCTTGGCCAGTTGGGCGCTTGACAGACGCGGGACGCTTCAGAGCCACAGTCATAGATGGGATCCGAGAAGAGGATTCCTTCCTAGGGGGTATGGAACCTGGACTGTGGAGAGGTGCAGGTGTGCAGGAGAGAGGAATATCGAGGGAAGACGGAGCAGATAGCGGGGAAGAGAAGGGCGAGAGAGATGGTCGCGGAGTAGCTCTCAGAGGGGTGGACGTACATCCCAAGTGGATCGAAGAAGAGCGGGGAGAAGATTCATCGCAAAAGGGCAAGTCTTCTTCGTCATCAGAGTCATCCTGAGAATTTAGAAGCTTCTCGAGAAAAGGCAGACGAGGTGGGGTGCGTGCCAAAGTGTGAGCGGGTCGAGGAGGACGAGGAGAGCGGTCTATGGGTGACAAGCCAGGAGTGAGGGCGTCTCTACAAGGAACTGGAGGAGTGAAGAGATGAGGAGTTGCAGCCAGAGCAGGAGAAAGGCTCTGATAGTCCTGAGAGTGCTTGAGCGGAGAGGGAGACGCATACATGTCGAGATTTGGAACGCGCACAGGGGACTGAAGAGGAGAATGGCCCGAGCATGACGAAAGATGCGCCGACTCTGCTGAACAGGTATCTAAAAAGACCAACGGGGCCCTGAATCTGCTTTGTTTGAACATGCCTTGGAGTGTTGCCTCTGAGACCATTGTCAAGTCAGTGGGTGTCAGGGCCACACTCTAGGTGAGGTGAAGCGCTCGTAGGTGGCGTAGGTGCGGACGACACGCATCCCTTCCCACGGGTGTTTTGCCCTTCTACAATCCGCCCATCATGGTGGCTATTCCAACCTTACTCACTCTCTTCGGTCTCTTCACAACAGCATATTCAACCGCACTTTCAACACTTCTCGCACCAAACGAACGTTTATGTTTTTATGCAGACGTTGACAAAGCCGGAGAAAAGATTGGGGTGCGTTCTCCGTACCAACCTTCTTTACCGCCGCCGTATTAATGTTCCTTCTCTAGTTCTACTTTGCTGTTCAGAGCGGAGGCTCATTCGATGTCGACTTTGAAGTAAAGGACCCCAATGACAAGGTCCTCGTTGATGGTGAACGCGAGCGTCAGGGAGACTTTGTCCTCACCGCAAACACTGTCGGCGAATACGCGTTTTGCTTCGAGAACGACATGAGCACGCTTACTGACAAGCTTGTCGACTTTGACATAATGGTCGAGAGCGAGCCCAGACGCGAAGCACCAGCCAAGCCCGGACAGATTTCCGAACAAACTTCCGCCCTCGAGGAAAGCATATATAGACTAAACAGTTTGTTGATGAGCATCAAACGCACGCAAAAATAGTGTGTTTTTCATCTCAGCCACTCGCCTGTCATCTTGTCTCATCAGAAACGTATCGCCTAGCTTCCATACACGTGAGAACCGCGGCTTTTCAATCGTAAAGTCCACGCAAAAGTGTGTTGTTATCATCCTTTATTTTATCTTACTTTCTTGACCGTCTCGTCTTCTCTTCATAGCCGGCTTTTCTGGTATGCGATATTCGAGACGCTTGCGGTCATTGCCATGGCAGTGTATGTTCACCAACTGCGTTGTACGGCTTGTCTTTGGCTGATGAACGGACAGGCTTCAGGTGTATGTCCTCCAAACATTCTTCACGAAGACAGCACGGCGGTACAGGGTATAGGAATGATTGCGGAGATGTGTACGCAGTTTACTCTTATACGATTCGATTTTATCTTGCTGTTCGACCGTTCTTACGACTTTCATGAACACGTGAGCTGATGCACCGATGACACCGCAACATCGCTGTGACGCGACGTGGCCAGGAGTAAGAGGGTAAAACGGTTTTTCGTACTAACGCAGAATACCACCGCGCCTTGTTCAGGCTTGCGAGTCCTGTAAGTATCCTCCAGCAGAGCGCGCGCTGGATGGTCCTCCGATCATGTCAGCCATCTCCGGTCATTTAGCTGCAGTATCCCCGCACTCATGACAACAACCGAGAGTCTGCACGGGCGCCCCCATGTTCACGACATCTGCCTCCATAGCTGCCGCTCTGCTGACTTCCAGGTGTGCCCGAATAAGTACAAATATAAGGAGCGCATGCTAACGATGGAGGCATGTGCTCTTCCCTCTGATGCTCTGCGTGGACCCTGGTGACATATGTATGTGTGGTGTTAATCGAAAAATTGAACACGAAAGATCTGGTTCTCGAGTATTCGCTAAGCTGTGTACTGTATACGTTTCACGATAATTTCTTGGATGTACAAGCGACTCGAAGCAAGCTGACGCCATGCAGTCTGAAGCTTAGGAGGGCCACTTACTTGGACCGTGACTCTGGCTCTATCTGTTGTCGTAAACGTACAAATAAGTTTACTGTAACTCTGATGCCTTTGCAGTATTTTCGCGCGCAGGGGCTGAAAGCCTACAATCCATCGTGTCAACAGTTGATCGTAGAAAGTTCTTACTTTCCAGGCGGCAACGTGGTATTATTGTCTACCCCCAGTTAAGCCAACTTCAAGACCCGGCAGATTCCCGCCGCGCTTCGTCGTGGAGGTCCGCCTTCTCCCACTCAGCCAATTCCGACTCCCTAACTCCCAACTATGTCTGACACCGACCTCACCATCAACTGCTGGATCCTGGATGTATATGGGGATGTTTTCTCGGTCAAAATTTCCGGGGATGAGAACGTTGCCGCCCTCAAAAAGGTCATCAAAGCTGAGGCCCAGATTGCAAATCCCGCTCATACTATCATCCTTTACAAAGTCTCAATCCTATATACCCCCCGACTTAAGCAGGATGTCGATGCACTGGAACTGAACGATCTGAGGATGAATCCTCTTCATAAATTGTCTCATGTCTTCGCGAACGGGCTTCTTGGTAAACATGTCCATGTACTTGTTGGGATCCTTTCTGGTGCGTGGGTATACGTCGTTTTTTCATCGTCACACTAACATGTTTCGCAGCTCCACAGGGGCCACCTCGTGAGTTTCTCGTCATTGAGTACACCCCACAATCTCTAACCCTTCATTCTTATCCTTGCAGAACCATCCAAAAAGCGGAAGTTAGATCATGACGCGTCCGAGTTCAAAGCTGTCAACATTGCCCCTTCAGATTTTGCAAAGCCGTCGACATTTCGAAACGTAATGACGCAGGGTGGATCTGGGCGCGAGGTCTACATCCAGAACAGGCCGATCGATTTCGGATCAGTCCCGCTCGCTCTCATTTCACCGATTTTTGGTCGCCTATCCGATGATTTATTCACAAACCACGAGAATTTTCGATCGCAGGACTTTGCCCCTGCTAGAAATCTTGCGAACATGTTGGCGGAGCTGAAAACAAATGAGGCGTTGCGAACGGCGTCTTTCTGGGAATGGCTGTATAACACGCTCCCGGATATAGAAAGAGGGGGGCCGCACGAGGAGGCTCGGCCAAGGCGTATGACCGCGATCATCAAGGGAAAGGGAGAAAGCCAAGACTATAAGACCCACGGCCATGTGGAGTTGGGAGATAATCTCCTTCTCATAGTGGAAGCCAAATCCGAGCTCGGCGAGGGGTCTTCAGACCCTCATTGGCAGGCGATGGCGTATGTTCGAGCATATTACATGCAAGAGCGATGCTACCCTCGCATTGGTCAGTCCCCCCTGCCAGCAATTCTCATTACGTTCTATGGTATGTTTATCCCTTTGGCGAGCATACCCACTTGCTGATGGATTTCAGGGCCGTGTATCGACGCATCTGCGGCTATCGTTTGTCCCGATGGATCTGTGCAAGTGGAAGCACTGATGCCTGCGCTGCGAGTCGATTGCGATTACCGCGATGATCGCCAACGTAACTTGCTTGCTGGGTTCGTCCGAGCGTTAAGAAACGCCTTCGAGGGACTGAAGAATTTTTACGAGTCTCCTGCTTCTGGTCCGATTCCCGACCCCTGTGGATATCCATCTACATCTAACACACACGCCCCGATTGATCGCCCCTTCCCTTATAGGGTTTCTTATACCAATAAAAGGGGCAGCAAGTGCGCGTTCAAATACAGGTCGCGCCTGATGTCAGGTGGCCTTATATTCTTAGCTGAACGTACGGAACCCAAAGCAAATGCAAAACCGATAGTAGTAAAGTTTACGCGGACTTATTCGGAGGTCGTGCACGGTCTGTTGGATGGGGCGGGATTTGCGCCGGAACTTTTTGCGGTGGAAGACCTGGCGGGCGGTTGGAAAATGGTGGTCATGGAGTATCTGTCGGGCTGGGTGATGTTGGACGAGAAGTCAATGCGACCGCAACACAAAGGGATGCTCGAGAAGGCCTTACGCGTGATTCACGATGAAGGCTACGTGCACGGGGACGTCCGGGGCCCCAATATCCTCGTTTCCAAGGACAACATCAAGTTCGTCGACTTTGACCATTGTGGAAAGGATGAAGTGAATCGGTATCCGCGGGAATGGGACCATACGCATCGCCCAGCGGGCGCCAAGGAAGGGGATCTTTTGCGAAAGGATCATGACAATTGGATGCTTGATCGCATTTTCGATCAATCTTTGTCGTCAGGAAGGGGTTTCTATTTGTAGGTGTTTACTTTTGAACGACATGTACTGTACCGCACTACAGATACACAGATACAGTTGAGATGTGAGATAGACTCTGGGCAGAGTTTGAGTCGCAGGGAATGGTAAGACGGACTGTACCGGACCGGAGTCGTAGGCAAGATCCGGCGGACAGACGAACACGTAGATCCGGTGGTACATAGCAAACAGATACTGTACTGTAATAGAAAATCTATATCAGAGGGGGCATGGCTTATGGGTACAGTATGCCACCACCCCTGGTACTGTTCGGCAGTAGCCGGCCTTGAGTCAGCCCGCCCGGAAGAATCACATGGGGGGTTTTAGTGGGTATGGCCAATAGCAGAGTCCCACAGTACTTCCCACGCCGCACCCAGAGTGGCCTGTGGGAATGTCTCCGTAATGGATTTCCCCCCCGGACCGAGGGCTTCTGCTGCCTCACCCTAACCGCTTGAGGTCTGGGCAATTCCGACCCCCCAACTCCCAACTATGTCTGACAATGACCTCACCATCAACTGCTGGATCTTGGAAGATAAATATGAACATGTTTTCTCGATCTAAATTTCCGAAAATGAGAGCGTTATTTGTCTTTTTCAAAATAGTTGGCGGAGCTTGAAGTTTTTTCAAAAAAAGTAACACACAAATGAAAGTGCTATATCTCAACGAATATGCATCAGAATTACACTGGAGAGACAGCATTTGAACTGCAGTGTTCAGCGGTATCAGGCAATTGTGCAATCATGGACTGTATATAAGAACAAGCAAGAGAGATTGGGTGCCTGCAGAGTGTTCCGGGTGCTTATGTTGCATTGGCCTCTGATGCTAAAAATCGAAAGTTTAATTCACTTTTTCCTGGCTTCAGTCAATGATTGCATGATTGCATGATACCGCTGAACACTGCGGTTCAAAAGCTGTCCCTCTGGTGTAATTCTGATGCATATTCATTGAGATATAGCACTTTCATTTGTGTATTACTTTTTTTGAAAACATTTCAAGCTCCACCAACTATCCAACTATATTATATGGTAACGGTGTGTTTTATTCCTGCACTCTGATTGGTTGTCTGTCTGATCGGTGTACGCTGGTTGGTCGACATGCTTTCCTGTTTCAGCTGCTCTCTTTTCCTGTTTTGGCCGCTCTCTTCTCCTTTTATTGCACAGTCGCCTTCCTGTCGGATGCCTCTGTTGCGGATGGCACCCTCTCTTGCTATCCGTGTGTTTATTTCCGGTTCGGATTCCGATTGATCGGGTTCTCCTGCGATCACGGGTGCTTTCCCGTTTGAGTTGTCCCTATTCACATGCCACACACGCCCCCTTGGATCCCCCCTATGTTTTTACCGTCATGACTGGGTTTGTTGTTTCACTCATTGCTGAATGTTCCCCAGCAATTTCTTTACTGCTTCTCACTTGCGACCCCCTTTTCTCCCTCAACTGCTCTCCTCTGGCAATCTCCTATCTGGCACAGGCCCGCTCTGCTCAGACAGTCCAACAGATACGTTCCTCTCCCGGTTTTCTCAATGACATTATCATCGACAAAGATACCGGCATTCCTTCCTTGCTCATCTTCATGGTGGACTCCATTTCCTCCCTCGGAAAAATCACAGTGTCTAAACGTCAACGTCTCATTCCCACAACCTGTGCGTTGTCTGTTCTTCTGCTTATCATTGTTTTCATGTTTGTACAGTGAACTTGGCCAGAAAATTGTCATTGATATTTGCATTCAACTTCTCCCAAGCTCCTGCTCCCCTAGCAGCCAAGGGGCATGCGCTGCGTGACTGCAGCTCCTCCGACATCTTGTCTCACATTTCACACTGTTTCACTTCTGTAATAGTAACCGCACTGCTATCGACTGTGTCCAGTACAAACAAACATATTATACTGCCTTTTTTTAATGTGACTTTCTGTTGCTTCATTCATCTCTGCTTCTTTACTTCCTCCAACTTTCATTTGTGTATTACTTTTTTTGAAAACATTTCAAGCTCCGCCAACTATCTTCTACTATAATAAAGGAAGCTGGCTGACACATATCTTGGTCACTTTGGTGATACCGATCGTGGCCATGTATCTGCCCTCTTTAGGCGAAAAAACTGCCCTGTTTTGGATTTCTCTCTGTCTGTGCTTGGTTTGCTGTCTGTCTATGCTTGCCTCTGTCCCATCGGGTGATGCTAATCGTGAGTGTGAATCTGCCCTGTTTAGGCGAAGAACCTGCCCTGTTTAGGATTGCTCTCTGTATATGCTTGCATCTATGCCGTCCTTTTCCTTTTTTGCATGGTCAATTGCGTTATCTATATTTCTTTTTTCATTTCAGTTGGATCTTTTTATTAACTATTCCTTTACAGTTCTTGCCATGACCCTTTCTCTCCTGATCTTATTGTTTTCTTGATTATTGTTTTCTGAATCTTAAATGCAAACCTTGATCCCTGTGTTGGTATGCTAACCTTTTTCTTCTCATTCTGTTTCTTTCCTTGCATTTCTTTTCAATATAAGGCCCGCTGCAAATGCCTGCAATCCACAAAGTGCTTCTATTCTTTCTCTTGAAGCCCCTGCAAGACAGTTGTTGCTATCATGCCCAAATGCTACTGCACTACAACGTCCTGGACTGGTCTTGGTCTTCCTGGCCTTCTATTGCTCCACTTCTTGCCTGTTCTCAAAACCTTCTCTTGGTGCCTTGATTGGATGCTGTGGAATGTCTCATATGTTACTACATTTCTGAGCGCAAATGTATGTTTTTTCAGACTTCTCTCTGTTCCTTTGCTTATTTTTGTTCGGCTTAGAACTTTACTATCGTGCCCACATGCTACTGCCCTACAGCATCCTGGACTAGCCCTGCTCTTCGTGGCCTTCTATTGCTCCTTTTCTCACCTGTTCTCAAAAACTTCTCTTGGTGTTTCGATTGTTCGCTGTGGATCGCCTCATATTTCTGTCAGATCATGTTCTCTTTAATGTTACTACAAATGTTAGGGTAGGACGTTCCCTTCTGTACGACTTGTACGTCTTGGGTTGGCAGAGGCAACTTATCGTTCGATGCTCAAGTTAAGAGCAAGAGTTCGAGTGGTTCACAAGTAGAGGGGAGGGACTGGAGTGCGGGCACCCAGTATAGGAGTTCGATGTCAAGTCCTGTTTATTGAGAAGGACTAATCTAAAGTACAAGGCAGTATTCTGCCAGTTTATATAGACTACTGGTACAATGAGGTCATTGGAGCGTAGTGGAGCGAGATGAAGTCATCGTGGAGCCTCTTAGTAAGAAATGGGATGGGATGAGTAAGAATTGGAGTCATGATGTCATGATGAGGTGGAAGGCTGTGCGGCAAGTGGAGTGATCATGGGAACCAGGGGAGGGAAGGTGCACAGTCAGAAGAAAAGAAAATTAAGTCCAAAGATACGTATCGTAACATTATCCCCTTTTTAGGGATGATTGTCCCCAATCTTCAACAGTCATATCCTTCATTGTAATCCTCGTATGCATCGTAAGCATACTCCCAGTACTTGTCATCTTCGGGTTGAGGGTGTGGGCATTTTTGGTTACTGTATTTCTTCGCTCGGCACTCCTTGAAGTCTTCGCAGCGATAGTGGGGGAAACGACAAGTCTCCGCGCTATGTCCTTTGCTGTCGCAAAGGTGACAGTATGAATCCCAAATGCATACCTCCCTGGTGTGTCCAAGGCGGTGGCAACCTTCGCAGCGATGACGGGCTTCCCAATTCTTGGGGCAGAACTTACGGGTATGTCCATGGAGGGCGCACATGGTGCACACGGGGCCTTGAGGTGGCCAGTTGGGGACGAGGGGATTAGTGGGGGTAGGATCTTGTTGAGATGTGGATACGGTTGTGGAGGAGGATGCAGCTTCTTGGTTTTGAGCCGCTTTGGGTTTGGGTTCATCGTGGTGGTTGGGGAAACAGTTGGCGCGACGGGGATAGGGGTGATAACGAAGGGGATGTGGTAGTGGCTGGGTGTTTTGCACCTTTCCGATGAAGTCGGCAGCTTCTAGTCGTTTTTGAGCCTCTTGCCAAATCCTGCGCTCCTTGAAGGCTAGGTCTTGCTGGCGGCGAGACTCAATCATGGCTAGGGTTTCTCTGGTGCATGCGTGACGAAAGCGTTCTACCTCTGCTTTGATGCGTAGGTCGCCTATTTCTTTGACGGCAGCATCAATTTGTTCCTTGGCTGGCGACCCAAAGTAGAGTCGCGCTAGTTCCTGGTCAGTCATACGGGAGTGGGTGCCGTCAGGGTTTGGGAGAAACAAGTCTTCCCCATAGATGTGGTGTCCCGGTCCCTTGGTGAGTAATA
>QLPC01000922.1:0-12164 GCA_003314055.1 Lactifluus hygrophoroides | reverse complement strand
ACGAGTTGCTGGGCGCTGGTGGCTCGAAGATAGCGGAAGGCTCGGTTGAGTGCTCGTTGGTGCTCGTCGCCCGGATTCGCGGAATGTCGCCTGAGAGCTCCTACGGCATAAGCGACACCCGGATGCGTACCAAGCATCGGATACATGAGCATGCTAATGGCACGCTGATATGAATTCGTGTCGATTTGCGGAGAAGTGAGTTTGTCGAGATGCTCGTTCGCCAGTGCGGGTGTGCTTAATGGGACGTGCGTCGGGCATACCGAAATGCTCGAGGATATCCTCAATGTACTTCTCCTGCGACAGCACAATCCAGCCAGCCTTGCGGTTGTGGGTGATGTGCGTGCCCAGGATCCAAGCAATTTCGCCCATGTCTGACATCTGATAATACCCCTTCAGTTGATCTTTGTCCCGCTGAAGCGCAAGAGTAGAATTAGTGACGATAGTGATGTCGTTGACGTAAAGCGCAATAATCGAGTGCTTGGCGCCTCCGCGGCGGATAAAGACTACGTGGTCAGTGTCGGTACATTAGTAGTCCATTAGTTCTATCTTGGATCTGATATTTTCATACCAGATGCGTCCTCCTTGTTTCATACCACAAACCCCCTTTTCCAGCTTCAAGACCATATCATGATTGCCATCGGGGACGTCGAGACATGGGGGAGGCTCCATGAAGATCTCCTCCTCAAGTTCCCCATTGAGGTAAGCCGATTTCATATCCATTTGGTGGATCTCTAAGTCGTTTTCAGCTGCCAAGGCGAGAATAGCGTGCAGCAATGCGAATTTTGCGACGGGCACGAACATTTCATCGTAATCGATGTCCTCGACTTGGGTGGAATGACGCAAGGTTTGTACTTCAAGATCTCGCCCTCGGGTCCGCGTTTAATGTGGAATACCCACTTACTACCCACAACTTTACAGTTTTGTGGGCGAGGCACGACGTTGTAGACATTCATATTGTCGAACATGCGCTTTTTGTCTTGACAAGCGGTTTCTCACTCAACGCCGTTGATTCTGCACGTGGCCTCGGGGTAGGTTCGTGGATCACTTGAGGTGTTTGCCCACGCCACACTGGCATGCTTGCCTGGACACTTTTGCCATCCATATGAGCTTACAGAGTAGCGCAGGTTGTCGTCGCGGGTTAGTGCGCGAATCATGCATTTCGTACACGAGTTGGCGATCGGTACTGGTGCAGGTGCTGGCTCCGGTTTTGGCTCAGTAAGCAAGTCCTCCACCTCCACTTCGCTTTCTACCGATTTTTCGGGTGCTTCATCAGACGATGTTGGTGGTGGTATCCCCTCAGCTGTGCTCCCTTCCTCTGCGTCGCCTCCTTCATCGTCAGCTTCGATGATGATGCGTTTGTTGGTCCCCCCGCCTCAGCGAAGATGACATCGTGGGACTCGTAGAAGTGCTTGGATGGGCGGTGAACTGAGAGGTAAGCCTTGCGTTGCTAGGAAGGTGCACTTGAGTGATCTTGCAGCTAACTTACTGCGATGTTTCTCAGGAACGTGCATGAACACTTATGAGCCAAATATACGGATATTCGAAATGTCTGGAAGTAGGCGGTTACATCCACCCCAGAGTTATGAATATGATGCTGCTCATTGAGCATGATTTGTGATCTGACATACTCAGTGGTGAGGTTGTCAGATTTAGTGGTTGACAGGGTGGTTTTCAGGGTTGAAAGGGAGGAAGGGATGTTGCAGCCCCTGCGGAAGAGGCATTGCCTCCTGGAGGAGGGGACAGTGATGTGCTCATAGTGTGCATGTGTGGAGGTTCGTTGGGTGTGTGGTTGGCTTTAGAGACAACCAGGTCTCATAATCTATTAGAGACAGACTCTCGGTCTTTTCTGCCAAAGACTGAGAAGTGAGTCTTGATGTCTGTACTCCTATGTTATGATTATCTTGTTGTGATGCTATGATGTCAATGGCTATGTTGCAAGGTATGTGTCACAATGTTGATGTCTGGAGTATTGATGTCTTGAGTTGTTGACTTGCAATGTTTTGATGTTGGATGTTGTGCCAAATGTATCCCCAATGAAATCTGGGGAATAATAAGGATTATATTAGAAATATTTTTTTCTGTGTTATCAGCATGAGTAACTCCAACTTATTGTCAATAAAAGTAGGGGGCCCGTAGGGAATTTATCAGAGTTTACATTGTAAATAGAATCGTAATGTATCCAGTGGGATTATTCTCTCTTTACTGTAGAGTACATTGTAAATAAAATCACAGTATTTTGAATGGATACATCCAAGGGTCTTTTGAAATATGTTTTGCATAAAATTAGCATGAAATCACACTTATCATTCCAAAATGCCCACAGTGTTAACCACTGCACCAAAGCAGTCATTGTTTATAGTATCACTAAAATCTATACATCATACAAATTGTGAAAATTATTAAAGTGTCTTAGAATGTCCTATTAACAATATTTAGCTTTTTCTGAAGTGCACTTAAGGGTGCCTAAAAGCATCTAAGTAAGTTAAGTTAACGATCTGCCCACTACTGACCGTGGGAATATTGATCAGATGAAGCCGAAAGTTGCAGCAGAGCAAGTTCAACTTTCTCACCCACTGAAAATGCGACTTGTGATTTTTTCATGACGCAAGTTGGAAGTTTCTCAGTCAGCAGTCGGCAATTCCTTCCTCCTTCCTCCTTCCTTCCTCCTTCCTCTCCTCTCCTCTCCTCTCCTCTCTTGGTCCTGGCCTCCCCCCACTCTACCTGTTTGGCTGCCATGTGTGCAGCCGTGTTTGCTGCTCCCACACCGCGGCAGCGCTTAGTTGTGCCACAGGCAAGTATCTTTTTCATAATTCTTTCAACTGAATTTTTTTTTTTGCAGTATTTGTTTCCACTGCGACCATACCCACCACTCCCTCGCCGCCGCCGCCGATGTTGCGGTGGCATCGCTCCTCGTCATCCCTTCCAGCAGTCCCACTGCCCCTCCCATGTGCGCCACATTAGCTGCGCCAAAGGTAAGTTGATTTTTTAGTCTTTATTCAACTGACTTTTTGTTTTTTGCAGTATTTATTTCATATCGCGGTTGCACCCACTATTCCCTCACCGCCACCGACATTGCGGTGGCACAGCTAGTGCTCACCCTCCCCCCCACCTCTGCAGCATTCTGCTGTGGTGATGTGATGACGACATGGCAATGCGGCGACACGGTAGGGTGTAACACGGGTCACACCGCAGGTGACTTTGTGTCACACCGCACCTGTCACCTGTAATACCGTACCTGTCGCGGTGTGGTGTACACAGGTGCAGGTTTACACCGCGGCTTGGCTTACAAAGCGCAGGTTTAATTTACATAGCACACAGGTGGCTTAGAACAGTATCAAAAATCTATATAATCTATCTACTTGCTTTTACTGAATGAATCAGACAGTGAAATAGAACAATATATCACTGCTACGGTTCACGTGGACCGTGGCCTGAGATTGGCACTAACTAGATACGAGAAGAACACAAGGCAAATGCCTAGTGTTATAGCAGTGAGGTATGAGTGGAGGCTGCTTGGACGAAGTCCAAGAGGCTCCTTGAATAGAGAGAACAGAGAAAGAAAAAGGAGGTTGAGGCTTAAGACAATCAAGAGTGTGATTTAGAAAGCCAAGTAAGATTTCGAGATGGGGATTAAGTCCCCATCTATGAGTCTCTTTATACATAGAATCCTAGTACAACTACTGATAGTTTCAGCCACTAACTGGAGGTTTCAGCCTCCATCAAGCCACTACATATACACAGCCACTAACTGGAGGTTTCAGCCTCCATCAAGCCACTAATTAGTCCCAATCTGCTTCCAGCTCCCATGGATCCGGCTCCCTGACTCTGCACCATTGCTGACCACACCATTCCACCACGTACCACGGGACTCGGCACCTGACCGTGAGAACGTAGGTCCAGTCCACCTGCCTCCGATGGATCTGTGGCATTACCCCCCTTCTCCAGGGCCTGGCCCACCAGGCACCTAGTCGCAGGCGGGGTACTGCAACTCCGGTTCTTCTCCCCTCCATGGGAGGCTCGCCTGCAACTGGTCCTGCCACTCCCAGTATACCACCTTCAGCTTGGGGACTGGCGCCCCAATCTTCTCCGCTGCCATCTTCTTCGTCGTTGTCTCCACTACGTTCCCGTAGGGCCCCAGGAGGGTGGACACCACCTCCATCAGTGCCCACAGGTGGGCTGCGGTCTCCCCGATAGGCTTGCTCAGGGCGCGCCGGTTGCCGAGGACCCATTGCTTGTATGGGTTGTACTGGGGCCATGGGAGCATCTGGGCTCTCTTCCCCCACTGCTGGGGCTTCTTGGTTCGTGGTGTGCTGGGCTTGTTGTTGGTGTCGCCACTGGTGCTGGCGCTGGAGCGCAGCTGCATACGGTGGGTTCTGCAGGGGCCTAAGCCCATTTTCGGTCCGGAAGTGCGCCGCATGGGCCCCCTCTGGGGAGTGGAAGAGAGTTGAGAATGTTCGCTGGGGTGCATCGCAGTTGTACTGGTATGATGGGGAGTGAGGGAACATGTCGTTTCCCTCTTTCTCTCCTCTGCTTTTATCCCTTTGATGGCCATGGGTTTCCGTTGGTGGAAGGCTTCTACCAGTTCTGGCGCATGCACATTCCTTGCTGGCTCCCAAGTGTCTTCCGCATCACTATACCCTTTCCAATGGACCAGATACTGGAGGCCTCGCCCCCTCCCATGACGTCTTGACCCTCGAATTTCTTCTACTTCGAACTCCGGTTCCCCTTCGATCAACTCGGGCGCTGGTTCAGGGTAGTTTGGTCCATGTTTGAGACTCTCTGTGTATGGGCTCAGCAATGACACATGGAAGGTGTTGTGAATCTTCCAGGTGTTTGGTATTTGCACTTGGTACGTCACTGGTGATATGACCTTGGTGATGGTCATGGGTCCGTATCTTTTGGGGGCTAGCTTCGCGGTCGGGTGTGACATCTTGATGTTCTTGGCTTCTAGCCAGACCTTCTCGCCCAGTCTGTAGGGTTTGAAATGACGTTGCCCTTTCCTTTTGTTGTAGTACGCCACCATCATAGCCTGGGCTTTTTGGATTGCTTCTTGCGCACGTTCCCTTACTTTCTGTAGGGTTTGTTTCCTTTCTTCCAGCGCTGGGGCCTCGCTAACCGCCTCCCCAGGTTCGTGTACTTTTGGGGTGAACCCTATTAGAAGTTGGTATGGTGTGAACCCTGTCGTCGAACTGGGCCAGGAGTTGTGGACATATTGTGCCATTGGTAGCATGCCGGCCCAGTCGTCTTGTTGATAATTGCTGTAAATCCTCAGATATTGTTCCAGCCACTGGTTTGTTCTTTCCGATTGCCCGTCAGTCTGTGGGTGATAGGCGCTGCTCACGTTTCGTTCTATCCCCAACATTCTGCATAGCTCTTTGCTGAACTTTGACACAAATCGGGGGTCTCGGTCGCTGATCACCTTCTTTGGGACACCAAAGTGGGGGAACACGTGTCGGGCATACAGGGCCGCAACTTCGGGCCCATTGATGGTTTGATTGCAAGGCAGGAAGACTGCTGCTTTGGTGCAGTCGTGATCGGTGATCGTAAGGATGGAGTCATACCCTTGGGACCTGGGTAGGTCTACTATTAGATCCATGGCTATGGTTTCGAATGGTTGGGCCCCCTTTTTGGGTGTTATGGGGTACGGGGGTGGTTTCGCTTGGGTGGTTCTGGGTTTGGTGCTCTGACAAACGCCACAGCCCCTGACGTAGTTGGTGACGTAGTGTTTAAGCCTGGGCCACCAGTAGTCTTGCGCCACCGCTCTGATTGTCCTTGAGATCCCTGGGTGTCCGTGTGTGGGGTGATCGTGGTATTCCCTGAGTATTTTCTTCATCATAGGGTCCGTTCCCGTCACCACAATGCGCCCATCTTTCTTCCATACGCCATCTTCTTTTGTGAGGTCATGCTCCTTCCTGAGTTCTTCTATTATGACGTCGCTCTGGTTCTCGACCATCAGATCTTTGATTTCCAGAATTCTGATGGCTTCTGCAAACAGTTCCTTTGGGAGTACCGTGACGTCCTCGTTGTCCTGCGCCCCCTTGTCTAGCCCTGGCCATCGGGATAGCCCGTCTGCTCTGTTATTCCTTCCTGGTTTGTGTACCAGTGTGAACCGGTATTCACTTAGCCATGGGAGGTACCTAGCTACTCTACGGCTGATTTTGTGGGGCTCCCTATAGTACCGCAGGTTATTGTGGTCCGTGTAGATCGTTACGGGGTGGGCCGCTCCTAGTAGTAGGTGTCGCCATCTCTCTACTCCTTTCACAATTGCTAGCAGCTCCTTGTCATATATCTGATACCCCCTCTCTGCTTGATTGAATGTGTAGGAGTGGTGCCTGATGGTCCTTGCTTTCCCTCTCTCGTCCTTCTGGTGCAAAATGGCCCCTGTTGCATAATCTGAGGCGTCCACTTCCAGGTAAAATGGTTTTGCGTGGTCAGGCTGGCTCAAGTCCTTCCTTTCTTTCACTCTGCTTTTTAGCTCTTTGATAGCCTTCTTGCACTTGTCGTCCCATACGAATGCGACCCCTTTCTTTACCAGGTTGGTCAGGGGTCGGATGATCGCCGCGTACCCCAGGATAAATGGTCTTTGGTAGCCAAACACCCCCAGGGTGCTCCGTACTTCCTTGACTGTATGCAGTTCCTCTGGCCAGTCCATCAGTCCATCTGCTTTGACGGGGTCCATCTTGACCTTGCTGGCCTCTACCTCTATCCCCAAGTATGCCACCTTGGGTTGCTCGAAGTGGCACTTGCTTGCCTTCAAAAATAGGTCCTCTTTCTCCAGCCTTCCTAATACCTTGTGTACTATTTCCCAGTGTCGCTTCAGATCTAGTCCCGTTGCCACCAGGATGTCGTCCATGTAGACAAATACCTCATTTGGGTATTCATTGGTTAAGGGGAGCATAACACGGTCCATCATTCTCTGGCATGTAGCTGGGGCATTGCACATCCCGAAGAATAGCACAGTTGGTTTGTAGATGCCGAATGGGGTTTTAAACGCCCCCTTCCACTGGTCCTCCTTTGCTATCCGTATGTTGTTGTATCCGTCCCGGAGGTCCATGGTTGAGAATATGTGCTTCCCGTGCATTCGCTCCAGGATCTGCTTGATTCTGGGCATTGGATAGTTGTCCCTCTCCGTCCATTCATTTACCCGTCTGTAGTCCTGTATGGGTCATTTGGTCCCATCTTTCTTTTCCCTAAAGAATAGCGGTACCGTCCATCTGGCCTCGGTGGGGTCGCACCACTCAATGTACCCCTTCTCTTTTTGCTTTTCAATGAACTTTTTCGTCTCCTCATCTTCCCCTCGGGCCAAAGGGTAGATCCTGCAGTTTATGGTTGCCGGGGCGCCGGGTTTCAGCCGGATTCGGTGCGTTTTGGGTCTTTCCGGTGGGAATCGACGGGCCGCTTTTTCCGAGAATACATGTTGGTGTCTTTGGTATTCGGGGGGCACCTCGGGCTTCTCTGAGTGTTTGGCCTTGCTTGCTGCCCATGTAGTTGCGGGCGAGACGAATCTTATCGTTGATTTCTTTGTCACCCTTGTTCCCCACCGTGTGATGGATGGGTTCCCTAATGCAATTGTTTCTACCACTGTTTTTGGTCCTTGTACCGTGTGATTGCTCCAGTCGATGTCGGGGTTGAATCTTTTCAGCCATGGATACCCTAGGAGGATTCAGTCCCCCCCTAGGCCGGTAACGAAAAATGTTTGTTGGGCCTCCTGGGCTCCTCGTCGCACGTTCAGTGTGCATTCCTCCGTTATCGTTCCTTCCCGATTTTCTGTCCCGTCGACATTGAAAACTTTCCGAGGCTTTTCAAGTCGTCGCGATCCGACGCCGAGTCGTCTCAGGGTCCGGTGGTCGATAAAATTCTCTGTTGCGCCGCTGTCAATCAGCGCTCGCTCTTCGGTCTTTCCATGGGCGTTTCTGAATGTAAAAGGCATGTAGATTGCGGACACATTGCTAATGTACATTACAGACATCCCTGTGCTCCTCACCCAGACCGGGAGGTGGGAGCGTCTTAAAAACCCTCGACCAGGAGCCTATCAGTAAGCTCATCTTTTTGTTTTTTGTCTAGGTCAATAAACTCTCGTTGCAGCCTTTCCACGGTATTCTCGTTTTCGGTGTTTGTTCCCTCAACCTCACCTGCGCGTGCTTGCGCTTTTTCGTAAGGCTTGCCGCCTGTGGTCCTTTCGTAGGGTTTGGTCCCTTTCTTCTTCTTTGGGCAGACTCGGCTCATGTGCCCTTTTTCCTTGCAGTAGAAGCATCTTCCCTCTTCTTGTAGCTTCTTTCGCTCCTCGGTTGTGAGTGCCTGGACTTGCACACCGTCCACGTCCATCGCGTTCGGGTCCCGACGTGCCTTTGGAGGTTGCGGGGCCCTTGTTTTCCCATCCACGCCGAACGCGCCTCCTCCGAGCGTGCTGCGAAGCTCCAGCCAGACATCCTGCATATCTCTCGCAGCTCGTTCCCACTCGGCGAGCGTTGCAGGGTGGGGTCATACCCGGTTGATGATCGCCGCTTGTAGTCCGCAGCTGAGTCCCTTGTGAAAGAGGGTGATCGTCCCTTGGTCGTCGGGTCCCCAATCCGCGAGCGCTCGGAGGTGCTCGAATTCGGCCAGGTAGCCGTCCAGGTCTGAGCCCTTCATTTTGACCTCCAATAGTCTTTCATGGGCCCTCTGCTGGCTCATTGTGTCCGTGAAGGCTCGGCGGAATTCCCCTTCGAAGTAGGCCCATAGGGCATCGTCCTCGGGTAGGTACGGGTCGATGGCGCGTTCCACCATGTCCGCGATGGTATTGGTCATTCGCTCAGTCCAGTCGAACACCTTGGGCCCTCTGATGAAGCTCAAGGCAAAGGTCACCTTTGATAGCGGTATGTTTATTGCTTGGTTGCTGAAATTCATGAGCCAATATAGTTTCAGCTCCGATAGGAAACGTTGCGACTTCGTCCTGTTGCCATCGAAGACTTTGGGTGGGTTTCCCCGCAGGCCTCCATTGCCGTGCCCACCTCCTCCTGGTGGGCCTCCTTGCCCACCACCGCCTCCTCCAGGCCATCCTGGTCCACCGCCACCTCCTCCCGGTGGAGGTATAGGTGGGTTCACCGGGGGCCCCCCTGGTTGCCCTCCGGGGAATCCTCCCCCGGGTGGTCCTCCAGGTGGCCCTCCGGGCGGTCCTCCGGGTGGTCCTCCTGGTGGTCCTCCGGGTGGTCCTCCCGGGAATCCTCCTGGAAGGTTTTGGCTTACTGCGGGCGATCGACTTGTGGGACTGAACGGGGTTTGTGCCCTGCTGGCGAAACCTGTTTGTCCGAAGACTTGTCCGTAGGTTCGCGGGTCCTGTGTGTAGGCTATTGTACTTGATAGTGCTGTAGCCAACGGGCGCTGGCTGCGGCTTCGCCCACGAGTCTGTGCGGTTATCGCCCCCGCGGTTATCTCAGGTAGCTTCCCTTTTCCCTCGTATTCGGCTTGTGCGGCTGATATCATTGCCTCGTCCCTTTCAGGGTAGTACCCTACGATTGGTACGGGTGTCTGCGTTGAGGATCCCTCGCCGATGTTGACCACCCTTGCAAGTCCTCCCGCCAATCCCGCATCATCTAACGGGTGCGCTATGAGGGTCTCCCCGGTTCCCTCATGCACTTCGATTTCTTCTGGTTGTTCCGCTTCCTCCTGCACGTCCGACGCGCTGCTGTCGCGTCTCGTCTCCCTTGGTGATTCGAGGTCCGTGAGGGGTGCTCTGTACTCGGGGTGCTCCTCGTCGCTTCTGTCCCATTTGCCCAGGCCGTACAGGTTTCTCTGGGTGATCCTTTGTTTTGTCGTTGTGTACCATCCCTCAGCACCTCCCGCTCGGTGCTTCCACAGCGGGTACCAGTCGTTGTTTATGAACTCTACAGGCATTTTGTCTTTTCCCAGCTGCACATGGTAGCAGTTGTAGGCTGGGTTATCAAAAACGCGCCACGTAGCGTTCCCTTTCACATGTGACGGGAGGTCGTCGGTTGCCCGAATGAGGACGCGGGTCGCGATGTCTGCTATGGTTTGTTTGACCGCACGTGGTTTGTGCTGTGCCATTGTAAGCGTGCTGATATTCGTCATAGGTTTCGAGCAAGATTCGTTCGATCAAGTTATTGGTCTCCCGAATTTCGGTTAAGACTACTTCGGCTTTGTAGGGGTCGAACCGCCATGCGGCGCTCAGTCGCCTTCGTAGGTCTATGAGGCTTCGCTCTAGCGCGATTAGAATTTGGATGTGGGATACGGGGGATCGTTGGACTAAATCACGGATCACTTGTCGTGCGTGGAAAGCCCTTTGTTCGGCCAGCTTGCCTATTGTTCTAGTTCTAGTATTTGGATCCGAAGATTCACCGTCTGCAAGAATAGGGCCCAGATCTCTGCTCGCGTCTCTTCGCTGGTTTCGTTGCTCAGTCGGAGGAGTAGGGCTATCAAGATAATCTCGTTGGCCCTTAGTAGGTCAGTTCGGTCTCGGCTTCGGCAGAGTTCCCCAAGGTTTCTTGCCAGGTTTGTAGCACCTCGTTCAGTTCTTCGATCAGATTGCTCACTTCCCACCTTAGGTCGAATAGTTCAAGGTTTTCTTCGTCTCCTCCCACTAGTTCTTCGTCTAACTCGAGTGCTTCAGCAAGTAGCCGTAGTAGCCACAAGCTGCGGTTTTGGGTGTGCGTGAGGATTTCCTCAAGATGATTCTCGTGTGCATGGGGTTCTATAGCCAGCTGCGGTCTCTTCGAGTACGTCCAGCCAACGTCTTAACGCCGTGATTTCTCGGGTGCGTGCGGGTGTGATTCCGTCCCGGAATTGTAGCGCCTTGAGCCTGATCCACCTCTGATAGATGCTTCATTCAAGGGCTCGACGAATACGGTTGGCAAATTCTCATGCGTGTCTTCCTGGATCCCTGCAAGCGTGGGCTCCCGAATGACGGTCCAGTTTAGGTTTCTGAGGTTTCTTTCCACTTCTCTGTGGAATTCAAATTCGATTCTACTTGCTTCGGTTACCACTGCGAAGACAAGAGAGTAGATGGCTGCGTCAATAGAGGGGCAATACCCTGTTCCTTCGAGTGCTTGTCGTGTGATTTCATGCAACTCTTTTTCTTTGTTTGTGGTAACAATTCGGAGGTTCAACAAATGTTCCTTGATGTGCGCGGGGATGCTACGATCTGCCAGCGTGGGTGTGATCTCGAAATCTTATGCTACGGTTCACGCGGACCGTGGCCTGAGATTGGCACTAACTAGATACGAGAAGAACACAAGGCAAATGCCTAGTGTTATAGCAGTGAGGTATGAGTGGAGGCTGCTTGGACGAAGTCCAAGAGGCTCCTTGAATAGAGAGAACAGAGAAAGAAAAAGGAGGTTGAGGCTTAAGACAATCAAGAGTGTGATTTAGAAAGCCAAGTAAGATTTCGAGATGGGGATTAAGTCCCCATCTATGAGTCTCTTTATACATAGAATCCTAGTACAACTACTGATAGTTTCAGCCACTAACTGGAGGTTTCAGCCTCCATCAAGCTGCTAATTGGAGGTTTCAGCCTCCATCAAGCCACTACATATACACAGCCACTAACTGGAGGTTTCAGCCTCCATCAAGCCACTAATTAGTCCCAATCCGCTTCCAGCTCCCATGGATCCGGCTCCCTGACTCTGCACCATTGCTGACCACACCATTCCACCACGTACCACAGGACTCGGCACCTGACCATGAGAACGTAGGTCCAGTCCACCTGCCTCCGATGGATCCGTGGCAATCACTATATGAATACAAAAAAGGGTATATACTACTATAGTACAGTAAAATGGTAAATGAGCTGTCGTCATCGTCGCATCGTTGTCGTTGTCGCATCGTTGTGCTGCTGTCGTTGTCGCCTTGTCGTGGTGCCGTCGTTGTGCCGTTGTGCCATCGTCGCGCCATCGTGTCGTCGTGTCATCGTCGCACGCCGTGTCGTCACGTCGTCGTCACACCGTCGTGTTGTCGCATCGTCATGTCGTCGTCGTTGGCGCACTGTGGTGTGAATTAGTAGTTCAGGTGGCGGCGGCGGCAGGGGTGCTCTGCGAGGCAGCAGCAGGAGGTGGCAGTGGAAGGCGGTGCTGCGCGTGGCAGCAGCAGGTGGTGGCGGTGGCAGGGTGCTGCAAGGCAGCAGGAGGCGGCGGCAGTGGCAGGCGGTGCTGCGCGTGGCAGCAGCAGGAGGC
>QLPC01000913.1:7717-17891 GCA_003314055.1 Lactifluus hygrophoroides | reverse complement strand
GTCATTTCTTTATATGGGGTGAGAAGGGAGATATGGAAGACGTCGTGTATTTTCCATGATGGGGGGAGTTTCAATTGGTACGTCACGTTGGAGAGTCGTTTGGTGATCTGGAAGGGTCCATGACGTCGAGGGGCTAGTTTTGCAGTCGGGTGCATGGTTTTAAGGTTTGTCCCCTCGAGCCAGACCTGTTGTCCCTCTTGATAAGGTGAGAATTTCCGTGGAGTTCGGGTCATGAGGCATTGGGCCCAGATCATAGCCTGACGGGCTTCTTTCCAAAGTTTCTCCATTACGGAGATCCGTTCTTCTACCACGGGGTTCTCGGTGACTTTTGGGGTCCATTGGCTTCTGGGGTTGTATCCCATGAGGAGTTCGAATGGGGTTTTCTTGGTGGTGTGGCTCGGCCAGGTGTTAAGGGCAAATTGGGCGTAAGGGAGCCATTTAGCCCAGTTGTTTTGTCATTGATTGACCCAAAACCGAAGGTATTGTTCTAGTTTTTGGTTTGTTCGTTCGGATTGTCCATCTGTTTGGGGGTGGTAGGTGGTGCTGATATTTTGTTGGATGTCGAATCGTTTGCACAGGTTAGTGATGAAGGAGGAGATGAATCGGGGATCTCGGTCGGATATGACGCGTCAGGGGATGCCAAAATATTTGAACACGTGATCGAGGTATAATTTGGCTACTCCCGGTCCATCGATGGTCTCGTTGCAAGGGATGAATAAGGTCATTTTGGTGCAATCGTGGTCGGTGACCGTGAGGATAGTGTCGTATTCGTTTGATATGGGGAGTTTTGTGATAAAGTCAATAGTGATTGTTTCGAAGGGGAGGGAGTTTTGAGGGGTTATCGGTACTAGTGGTCGTGGCATTTTGTTGGTATTGACCTTGTTCTCTTGGCATTTTGCGCATCCTTGTACGTATTCTTTGATGAATTTGTACATGTCAGGCCACCAGTAAAGTCGTCGGATGAGTGCGAAAGTTGTTGAAATGCCAGGGTGTCCTGCGGTTGGTGTATCATGGTGGAAGTGTGCTATCCCCTTTTTAAGGTCGTTGGGTCCCACAACGACCATAGCGTCGCCTTTCCAGTAAAGGGAGTTGTATTTGATGATGTCGTATTTCTGGATCCAGGTGCGTAGTAAGTCTGCATTTCTTGCTTGTTCGATTGTGATGTTGCTGAGGAGTTGGTCGTAAGGAGGGTCGGATTGGATGGTATTTGCAAATAGGGATGTAGGGAGGACCACTATTTCTTCATCTTTGGTGGTATCTCCATAGTCGGGTCGTTGGGATAGGGCATCTGCTCGTTTGTTCTCTGTACCTTTTACGTGATGGATTTCGATGTTATACTCTTCTAGGTCCATTGCGTAACGAGCTACTCGTCTCGATACCATTTGTTTTTCTTTCCACATTTGTAGGGCTTTGTGATCCGACCATATTTTCACTTTGTATGGGGTTCCAGCTACAAAGTGTCACCAGTTTCATAATGCCCATATGATTGCCATTAGTTCTTGGTCGTACGTGGCGTATCGTTGTTCCTCCTTGCTGAAGGTTTTTGAGTAGTAGGCTACTACTTGAGGTTTTCTGCGGGGGTCTCGCTGGAACAAAACCGCTCCCATCACGACTTTTGACACATTGGTCTCTATTTCAAATGGTTGTTCAAAATCGGGTTGTTTCAAGGACGGGTAGGCGGTGGCTAGGGCTTTTAATTGGTTGAAAGCGTGTTGAGTTTCCTCCGTCCATTTGTAGGGTATTGTTTTCTTTGTTAGTTCGGATAGGGGTTTTGCTTTTTGGGCAAATTCTTTGAGGAAGGGGCGTAGCCATCCTATTAGGCCCATAAAGACTTGTAATTCATGAAGGTTCTTCGGGATAGGCCATTCTTTTACTGCGTCGACCTTTGCTGGGTCCATGTGTAATTTCCCGTCTTCGATTACTAGTCCAAGGTATGTGATCTTCTTTTGTTCAAAGAAGCATTTGGTGGCTTTGAGGTAGAGGTCATGTGTTTTAATAATGTCTAGGACTTCTCGGACTAGTTCTTGGTGATGGGAAAGGTTGTTTGGGGTGGCTATTAGGATGTCGTCTAGATAGCAAAGGACTTCTCCTTTGGCTATCTGTCGACTGAGGATTTCGTTCATAAACGTTTGGAAGGTGGCGGGTGCGTTGCAGAGTCCGAATGGCATTACTTGGGGTTGCCAATGTTGAGGTGGTCTTGTTCGTGTAGCGGGGGTTACAAATGCTGCTTTCCATTCGTCTCCAGGCTTGATTCGTATATTGTTATACCCTGTTCGTATATCTAGGGCTGTGAATAGTCTTGCTTTAGTGAGACGTCGGGTAAGGTCAGTGAGGTTAGGGAGGGGTTGTTGATCTTTAATCGTATATCGGTTTAGTGGTTTATAATTTACCACTGGTCGTTTGGTCCCGTCTTTCTTTTCGACGAAGAAAAGGGGTAATCAGTATGGTGATTTGGATTCTTCGATGTACTTTTTATCGATCTCCGGTTGCAAATAGGCATCCACTGCGTCTTGCTCTGTGAGGGTTGCTGGGTAGGGTTTTCCTTTTAGCGATGGTGGGGCATCGGGGGTTAGATGGATTGCATGATCCCATGGTTGTGATGGTGGGAATCTTTTTGCCTTTTCTTCGTTGAATATGCTTGCGTAGGCGTGGTATGTTTTGGGGACGATTTGATCCCAGGTCTTCTTGTCCTTCTTCTGGAATTCCTTAGCTGCTATTTTGGTGGCTATGGTGGTCTTCCGGATTGCTTCTGGCGCTCTCGATCGTTGTAGTGGTTGTTCCTTGTCTATTGGGCCTCTTTGTTCGATTTTGATAGGTTCTCCCTGTAGTTTTCCTTTTTGCCAGTCGATTTTTGGGTTAAAGTCGTGGAACCAGGGGTATCCCAGGATGTGTCGGTTGTTTCCCAGGTTGGTAATATAGAAGGTTTCGACGTGGGTTTGTTTCCCTACTGTCACATGTAGGTCCATAAAGTATTTGATGAGACCCGATCGATTCTTGGTTCCATCTACATTTTTGACTGGTTTTGGGAGGGGGAGGCAGAGAGGTTTGAATCCTAGTCTTCTTACAGTTCGATGGTCCATAAAATTTGTGGTTGCTCCTGAATCTAGGAGAGTTTCTTCTTCGGCCATCGAGCATGCTGATTGTAGAGAGGTTGGTACTTTCATTGAATTTCATCTTGATACAAATACAGCATTTACTCGAAGTGCTTGTACCCAGGCCGTCAGGTTTGAGCTTCCTAAAAACCCGCTTGAGCAAAGGTGTTACGATACGTATTGGGACTTATTTTTCTTTTCTTCTGACTGTGCACCTTCCCTTCCCCATCCCCACGATTACTCCACTTGCCGCACAGCCTCCTACCTCATCATGACGTCGTGACTCTACGCCTTACTCATCCGACTCCACTTGTTACTAAGAAAGCCCCACTATGACTTCATTCCGCTCCACTACTCTCGATGACCTCATTGTACCAGTACTCTATATAAACCTGTACGAGACTGCTTGATACTGCAGATTAGTCCTTTTCAATAAACAGGACTTGACCTCGACTTTCTACACTGGGTGCCTGCATTCCAGTCCCTCCTTTCTACTTGTGAACCACCCGAACTCTTGCTCTTAACTTGAGCACCGAACGATAGTTGCCTCTGCCAACCCAAGACGTACAAGTCGTACAGAAGGGAACGTCCTACCCTAACAAAAGGCTTGTGCCAAAAACTCTTCCTTTTCCTCATTTGACATATTATTGACCATACCAATAAGCTCTGAAGGTCCAGAGACAACCGTTTCCTCGTTGCTCTGGGTATCCTCCTTCTCCTCTTCTTCTTCCGCTTCTTTGATCTGGGTGTTTCTGATAGTTGCTGGTTTGGTGTATGGTTTCTTTGGTTTAGTAGGGCAGTTTCGTGATACGTGTCCCTTTTTTGTGCATCTAAAGCATTCTCCTGCTTTGAATCGTCGTTCCTTTTCTTCATCTGTGAGAGCGGCATTGATTCTGTCGACGTCCATGGGGATCACTTGGTTATTAGAGCGTCTTTGGTTTCCCTGTTGGCGTCCCTGTAGTCCCAGGCCCTGACACCATTGATTTTCAGTTTTTCCTTGGAAGGTTTTTCCTTTTGGGGACCATTTCTTCTTCCATTCGGGGCGTAATGCCCTAAGGCAATGCCATACGTTATTCTGGTTTTGGATAGCCATCATCCACGTGTTCCAGTCAGTAGGTGCGTCCATTGTGACAACATGTTGTACCATTGACCATGGGAGCCCATTTATAAATAGATCCAAGGTTCCTTGTTCGTTTAGGCCGTACCCTGCATCGTGGGCTGTGGTTTTGAACTTTGATATGTATTCGTCCAATTTTCCTGACTCCATGTGGAGTTCGTGGAGTTTCTCGGCAGCAAATTGTCTTGCTCCCGTGTCGGTAAATGCTATGGTGAACTTTTGTAGGAATTCGGTCCACCAAGTGGCGTCATCGACGGGTCTTTGGACGTGTCCTGTTATTGGGTCATCTGGTGCAGTGAGGGTATCGATCCAGTCATAGATTTCTTGGGTAAAGGCTTCGATTGCCTTTCCTTTCATGTATGTGAGTGCATATAGGACGCGTTGGAGGGGGGTGCTGGCTATGTAATTCCCTGTGTTTAAGGCAAAGAGAAGTTTTATTTCCCTAATAAATGCGAGGGAGTCTTTCCTATTTCCATCAAAGATGGTGGGGGCAGCTCCAATGAGTGGTCCGGTTCGAAAGGGAGCTGGGTTTTGGTTGCCTTGTCCTCCTTGTTGTTGCTGTTGTTGTTGTTGCTGCACCTGCTGTTGGTGTTGTTGTTGGACCTGTTGTTGTTGCTGCAATTGAGCTGCTGCTGCTGCTGCTACTGCTTGTGCTTGCGCTTGGTTTTGAGCGGCTAGGTTTTGCACTCCTTGGGCTACTACTTGTGCCATGACTGTATCAATGTTTTGTTGGGGTGTCTGGGTTCCTGCTGGTGTTTGTTCGATGACGATATCTGGGGGTAATGGGATTTGGGTGGGTTCTGGTAGTGGATCGTGGTATTCGGGGGTTTCTTCAGGTGTGTCCACTGAGATCGGTTCCGCTTCTTCCATTGTATCTGATGTGAGTTCTTCTCCTTCCGAGATGTGTCCTAGTTCTAATTCTCGTTCGTGCTCCTTGGTGAATACCAATCGTTCGGAAGTACACAATGATCCGTTGATGAAGTAGAGTGGGTACCACTTATGGTCTGAATATTCGATAGGTAGGGCTTTTCGTCCTGGTGGGAAGATCCAATATCCCCAGCCTTGGTTGTCTTGTCTCCAAAAGACGTTCAGTCCTCGAAAGGTTTGATTGAGGTCGTTCTTTGTTCTTCTTGTTACGTTGAAGAAATCTTCGGGGTACTGTGGTCCATCTGGTACGTCAAATTGTCCCGGTACACTGGGTAGTCGTTGTCTTCCTTTGCCTTTGATACAACTGCTGCTTGCTTCTGCCAGAATGGAGATTAGTCCTTATGTTAGGGTAGGACGTTCCCTTCTGTACGACTTGTATGTCGGTGTTGACAGAGGCAAGTTTATCATTCGATGCTCAAGTTAAGAGCAAGAGTTCGGGTGATTCACAAGATGAAAGGAGGGACTGGAATGCAGGCACCCAGTAAAGGAGTTCAAGTAACAAGTCCTGTTTATTGAGAAGGACTAATCTGCAGTACTAGGTGGTTTCCTACAGGTATATATAGCTAAAAGTACAGTGAGGTCATCGGTGGGGCTCCTTAGTAAGTACGAATCATAGTGGAGTCAATGATATCATGATGATGAGGAAGGCTGTGCGGTAAGTGGAGTAAGTCATGGGTCAGGTGGAAGGGAAAGTGCACAGTCAGAAGAAGGAAAAGATAAGTCCGAAATGTATCGTAACATGTACCCCTCTGCCACCCATCCTAGTTCAAAACATCGACGGTTCCCCCAACACCAATGGCCGCATCACCTCCCAGACCTCCCAGACCCTCCGTTTGCCAGCAAGAAATGGTGGTGGCTACCACCAAGAGTCTCTCCAGTTCCTCATTTCCAACATCGGCGACCACGACATCGTCCTTGGGATGGACTGGCTATCCACGCACAATCCAGAAATTGACTTCGCCCAAAGCTCCCTGGCCTTTACCTGCTGTCCCAGCTCCTGTAAACTCTCTGCGCCACCCGTCATGGTGGCTTCCATGGTCACCCCTTCCCCGTGCTCCCTTGCTCGCCTTCTGTGCATCAACAATGACAATTTCGACCCTGACTACCCCTTCCTCGATGCTTCAGTATTTCCCGCTCTCCATCCTAAGGATAATGGTTTCATCCTTGAGGACCCCGCTCTCCATCTGGCATTCCTGTCTCATTCGCCGTTATCTGTGCAGCCCGTCCCGGCTGCTTCCGACGCACCTGTGCAGTATGAGTTCACTGCTTCCTGTTATCCTGTTTTTCCAACATCCACCACCTCTGTGCGATTCGCGTCAGTCGCTTCCCATCTACCGGTGCAGCCATCTGCTGCTTCTGATCTTCCTTCCCCTCCTGTCCCCTGGTTTGTCTCCAAACAACCACATCCTGCCCCAGTGCGGCCTGCCATGGCTGCTTCACGTCCATCGGTGCAACCTGCCTCGGTTGCTTCTCGTCTCCCAGTGCAGCACAAATCCGCTGCTTCAGTTGACTCCGAGCCAAAATCCAGATCCAAGGGCACTATTTCCACATTTTTGGCTACCCAGAATAAACCCGCACCCCTGACACGGCTGGAAGACCTTGTCCCTCCAGAATACCTCAGTAACCCCTCCTTCAGGCGTATCTTTAGCGAAGAGGAGTCGCACCACCTGCCCAGTCATCAGCCATGGGATCATGCAATCGACCTCGTTCAGGACGCTCAACTCCACGATTGCCCCATCTATCGTCTCACTCCGCGAGAAGACCTCGCGCTCCAGAAATTCCTAGCCCAAATGTTGGATCAGGGCTACATCAAACCTTCCAAGTCTCCCATGGCTTCTCCCCTGTTCTTCGTAGAGAAGAAGGACGGAGATGAACTCTGTCCCGTCCAAGACTATCGAGCCCTCAATGACATCACCATCCCCAACCGGTATCCACTACCACTGATCCCGGACCTTATCGACAAGCTCACTCACGCCATGTACTTCACGAAATTGGATGTTCGTTGGGGCTACAACAACATCCGAATCAAGGAAGGTGACGAATGGAAAGCCGCCTTCAAAACCTCCCGTGGACTGTTCCAGCCCAAGGTCATGTTCTTTGGCCTCTGCAACTCCCCTGCGACCTTTCAGTCCTTCATGAATCATGCTTTCGCGGATCTTCTAGCCACTAATCACGTCATCGTCTACATGGACGACATCCTCATCTTTACTGTTACGATGGCTCAACACCGCGACCTTGTCCATAAAGTCCTTCAGGTGCTAGCAAAGCACGACCTCTTCCTGAAACCCTCCAAGTGCAAATTCCACCAGACATCCATCGACTACCTCAGTCTCATCATCTCTCACAATCGCATCGCGATGGATCCCATAAAGGTCGATGCTATCCTGAAATGGCCAACTCCCCGTACCGTTAAACACATCCAGTCCCTCCTTGGCTTCATGAATTTTTACCGCCGGTTCATCAAAGATTTTTCCCTCATAGCCCAGCCTCTGTACTACCTTACCGCAAAGGATGTCCCCTGGTCCTGGGGACCAGCTCAAGAATCCAGCTTTAGGCGCTTGCTCGACGCCTTTCAGAAATCCCCTGTCCTGTCACTCCCTGATCACGAAAAACCCTTCCGTCTCATCACAGACACTTCCCAGTTTGCGTACAGCGCAATTCTAGAACAACCCGACGAACTCAATCGGTGGCACCCCATTGCCTTCCTGTCCAAAGCCCTGAACCCCACTGAATCCCATTATCCTGTCCACGATTTGGAACTCCTCGCTTTAGTCCGCTCCCTTGAACACTTCCGACACTTCCTTGAAGGTGTGCGTTTCAAGATTGAAATCTGGTCTGATCACCAGAATCTTGCCTACTTCCAGTCAAAACGCCATCTGACTCGCTGTCAAGCGCAGTGGTCCCTTGCTCTATCACGTTACAACTTCTTCATCGTCCATAAACCCGGCACTTTCAACAAAGCCGATGCTCTGTCTCGGCGTCCAGATCATAAAAAGGGGATGCTTCCTGAAGACGATGAACAAGTTCTCCTGGACCAGAAATTTTTCGCTGCCTTAACCACCGCTGCTGCGAGTATCCCTCCCCCAGACTTAAAATCCAGAATACAATCCTCCCAGAATCATGACCCTGAAGTTTCTGCTGCATTAACCACTATCCTCACCTCTGGACCCCCATCCCTGACCAAAGGCCTTCAAGATTGGAACCTCAACCCCAGTGGCCTTATCCTGTATCAAGGACGCATCTACGTCCCGAAAGACCCCCAGTTACGACACGACATCACCTCCATGCACCACAACTCCTTGGCATCTGGACACCCAGTGTCACGGTACCTTAGTGTTCTATGGACTGTTCTTTTCTTCCCAGACACGTCACGACCCTCGCATCCGGAGGGCTTCTCTTTACGACACATGCCGATGGACTTCTGACCCCCTTACCTATGGTACCTACATTACGGACTCGTTATCGCTCAGTAAGGGCTCTAGGCCCTCTATCTTCGTACCCCATACTCCGGACTATGACGCGTACCCCGTCTCATGACTCGACGGCCACATGGGCCCTTTGTACTATACTGGATACGGATATATGACTCGACAGATACTGGATCATGGGACAGGCCTATGGAAGGCAGTGGAACGTACTGGAAGGGCCTCAGGAGCGCCAGTGGACGTACTGTAGACTACTTAAGGACTTGTGACGTCTCTAGGTAGCCTTAGGTCTGTTCTCCTCGTGGATATACTTTCTAAGTCATCCCTCTCATCGTGTGAACCCTCGTTCCTCAAGCTTATTGCCTGACCTCGCTTGGAACAGACCAGACAAGCCAGCGGACGTATCGAGTCCTAGTTAGGCTTGTGGACACGCTTAGGACTTAGGCGTGACACCCAGGAAGATGGAAGACAACCGAACTTGTATCCCAAGAATATTGGTGGCCCGGAATGACAGCCTTCATCCGCAACTATGTCGATGGCTGCACCACCTGTCAGTCTTCAAAGAACCTGCCCAAGAAACCCATCCCCCTGAAACCCAACGAAATCCCCGCTGCTCCATGGGTCACAATCACCATGGACTTCATCGTAGACCTCCCTGTCTCCCAAGGCTTCACCTGTCTCTTCGTCGTCGTCGACTGCTTCACCAAAGCAACCATCCTGACCCCCTGTAATAAGGATATCAATGCAGAGCAAACCGCCACCCTCTTCCTTGATAACGTGTGGAGAAGAACGGGTCTCCCGGAACACGTTATATCTGATCACGGACCTCAGTTCGCCTCCCAAGTCATGATCTCCACGTGGAAAGCCCTCCACGTCGAATACCACCTCAGTACAGCCTACCACCCCCAGACCGACGGTCAATCTGAGCGTGTAAATCAAGAGCTGGAACAATACCTCCGTATATTCTGCAACTTCCAGCAAGACAAATGGGTCTCCCTAATCCCATTCATGGAATTTGCGCATAACATCCGACCTCACTCCGCCATGGGCAAGTCGCCCTTCGAGATTTGGTATGGCTACCAACCCCGGTTCACCCCCTCCCTTGTTCCCCAGTCCACTTCCCCCTCTGTGGAGGAACATTTTAAACATCTCGAACTCCTCTCCGATCTGAAACCGCTGCTGCCCTCCGATTGGCCTCCGAAATCATGAAACACTCCCGTCCGGACGGCCCTACTCATCGATTCAAACCAGGAGACTTAGTCTGGCTTGAAGGGACAAACATCACGACCACTCACCCAAAGGTGAAACTTGCGCCTAAACGCCACGGTCCCTTCAAGATCATATCCACCACCTCTGTCAACTCCAGACTCGCCCTTCCTTCATCTTGGAGAATCCATCCCGTCTTCCGAGGGGTGGCTACCATTTTAATGATTAAACTAGGGCTATAGCCCTATAGGCCATTGTGCACAATGCCACAAATTTCAATGAAGGGCATTCATTAAAATTGCCCTCTGAGTAATGACTATGCCTTTCATAAGTATTCTGGGCTAGAGTTATGACAAATGGTGCTTTCATTATTTTGTGGCTGGAATATGATTGTGCTTTCATTTTTT
>QLPC01000903.1:0-25089 GCA_003314055.1 Lactifluus hygrophoroides | reverse complement strand
CCACCGGAAGGTTCCGACGATACACGGAATGTCATCGAGAAAGAGTCGACTCCAACCCCAGTAAAGAGAGTGCCTGCCCGCCGCCAGCGCGCGGACAGCACAGCCTCAGTTGCGACCCATAACGGTTGCATCGGCAGTGCAGAGTCGATATTTCTCCTCCTTCCGCGCGAGACGCGGCCGGCTATTCGGCGGATGCTATCAATCGAGCCCGAAGCTCGCTGCACCCTCACCGATCTTCTCAAAGGCCGCGGCAAGACCTCTGGCCTATTATGCGGATGCCACCGTCACGGCGGCATCTCTTCATCTAATGGAATTGACACGCTACCTGGAGTATGTCAGGATCACGACCTGAGCGCGGACGAGGAGGACGATGGCGATGCTTGGCTTAAGGGTATCACATCATGCTCTATCCCAGATGTTAAACCCGATCACCACCATATCAAAGTGACCGTAGAAGAAAAGGCAAGCAAGCGACGGTTCTTCTAGTACGGGGAAGGACGCATAATATATATCTACTATATCCATTAACATTCATTCATTTTCCGCTTTCCTTTCGCTTTACTCACTTTTCCTCCATGCTCATTCATTCATTCACCATCATACAATACCAATCGTACCGTCCGTACAGCATGTGTCACCATTTACTCGCTCACATGTCTTTTCACACCCTTTTTTTCCCCTACCCGTACACGGTACACCAATCCTGACATAGATTCAAAAAGAAACTGCCCTATCATTCTGCAATCGCCACGCCATAGATGTGTGCCTACACGTTCCGCCTCATGGACTAAATTTGCCTGTCCTTTTTATCTATCTATCTATCAGTATTCCTAGATCCGACACCCTCTTTTGTAATTGTTTAACCGCACAGGCACATGAGACTGAATACATTCCCCTCTGACGTTACTCGGGGTCCCACCGTTTGACCGACAGAATAAATCCCCATGTTTCTATGACAACCAGACAACTACAAGGTTATCCGAGTCGGCTAGGAGGGCGCAGACGTTGACGTATAGGGGCTACTGTAATTGTTTACAGCTCGTCTCGTCGTACGGCAGGGTCACGATGGTGTGGGTTTGCTCCTTGGCGGCCTTTAGCAGCCCCATTGACGGTCCCCCCACCCCCCCGTTTTCTCTCTTTCTCCTCGCGCTCCCCGACTTCGACCTCTACCTCATCACGAACGTCGAAACCTGCCGCGCGCAATGCGTCCTCAAACACATTGGAATCCATCAACCGGGAGAGATCATCGACGCGCTGCTCCAAATCACCCTCTATCTCGCTGATAAACTCGATCGTCATCTTGCCATCGCCGACATCCTCGATGACGACGCGTGGCGTGGCGTCGGCACCTGTGCCTGCACCCGCGCCTGCGCCGTTGCCCGGGGGATTACCCGCCCTTTTTTGCAGAATTGCCTCAAGCACACGGCGCAATACATCATCGTGGTTCAATGAACCCGCATCATCCTTCGTAACGGTCTCCGAGACCTTATGCGACCCATCCTTGCCGCCGTCGGCTTCCCCGGTACCAGATGGGGCTTCTGCGGCATCTAACGGTGGCCGGGAATTGGTGGTTGAACTACGCTGATGGCTGAAGGGATGATCGGATTCGGGAAGGGAGCTGTCCGCATTGGCGAGCGTAGCAGCGTCGACGACCTGGCGACAGCGGATTAATGCCTCGTCGCCCTGGTCGACGTGCGATCTGAGTCCGGATTCACCACAGAGGCGGGGTGTGTTGATTACGAGGATGTAGTGACATGTTTTTGTCTCTTTAACAAACATGATGTTGTCGGTCATCGTCATGGAACAGTGGAACTAAGGTGGCCCGAGCAAGATGCAGGTTCGCATACGTGAGTTGAGGTACACCTTTCCTTTCGGTAGGAAAAGGGGGTAGATACATACCTGAACCTCGATCTCGCGTGGTTTGCCAGTCTTGTCGCACATGGTACCATCTCCCCATCGTTGGATAAGGTATCGCGAGCCCGCACCACGCGTCAGCTCAAGACTTCCTACCGCACCGTGATCTGCCCTACTCAGGTCAGCACCGGAGCCAGACTCCGGCGCCCGACCGAGATAATAGGCTTCCCACTGGGAGAAGCGGATATGAAGTTGATGAACGGGTGAAGAGAACAGGAGAAGCACTACTCACTTCAGGATCCTCCTCAACTTGATAAATTTTTCCTGGGTTTTCGATAGGTAAGGAAGTGCCCTCATTCTATCTTTCCGACAAGCACACCTGGGATCACTGGGCGCGGTTGGGCCAATTCTCGGAACTGCCGGACATGAGAATTGTGGCAGTACGCATAGGTGAACCATCCTTGGCGGTGCTTAGAGGGCAGTTGGTAGTCGTATCACCCAAAAAAAGAGTGAAGTAACACGTCACATACATATAGACAATTTCCATCGAGCGGTTGCAGAAGCGACCAGCCATAAGACGCGGTGACTTCTGTGATAGTTTCCTCTGGAGGTGGAGAGTGCAGCTTGATCGGAGGCAGTGTGAAACAAAGGTATATATCACGAGGGCCCATTTTCATCAGCTCGATGGTGTAATCGGGAACGGATTTAACAACCGCCTGCATCAGGGCGTTTACGGTGAGGTATGGATGAGGGAGGGAGAGATGATCAAGAGCATACAGCAGCACCGTCTCCTGAATCGATGTGTTTGAGTGGGGAGGGCTCCTCCCATGGGGTGGGATGGCCGAGAAACTCTGCTTCACCTCCCCGTAGGCCTTCACGAAGCCAGCGCTCGGCTGTTTCATTTAAAAGAGGGAGACCGTTGAGAAAGGTAACACCGTATTTCGGAAATGCATGGATATCATCTGGCAGAGAGTGAAACAGACGGGCTTGAGCGAAGGGGAGGACGGGGAAGAGGAGGAGGAGGAGGGTGAACATGATGGAGGGAGAGAGGCGGAAGGGAAAGGCTTTGCCACGTGGCAGAGTCCGGGTCCCTGGACTTTGTGGCGCGGGTATGGGAGATTAGATTCCCGACCGTCAAACTCCGGGAGTGACCGTTTGTTCTCCGCGACGGTTGGGCCAGTGGAGGGTATATGCAGCACATGGCTAGACTAGGGCGAGCGAGTAGCCGGTCTGATACCAACGAACGAACGCCTGTCTTTTTTGTCGATAGTCAAACCGGGGATATTGCGGGTGGGACAAACGGGAGTGGACGTCCTGGGTGTTTTCTGCCCCGGAAACGGCATTTTCCATTGATATGGACCCAGTCCCACTTCCCCCAATTAAATTAATTACGTATTCCACGGTTCCAGGGCCCTCCGCCAGCCCGACACAGAACGCTCTCTCAAGAACATTATCTAAAGCAATAAAAATGCACGCGAAAAGAACTCTATTCAATTATGGCAAAATATTCGTTATAACCCGTCCCCTCCCTTCAACAATCCCACTACCTACTCTCTTTTCCCAACCATCATGTCTGACTCTCCAGCCGACGACACCTACGACGACACCAAACTGCCCGACGAGCTCGATGACGGTGCTCAACAGGCGGGGAACTCAGACACCGGTCAGTCCCTCTTTCTCATTGCATTCCTCTGCCAACGATCGATAAGGCGCGTCCTATCCCTTTCCGTGTGCTAACCATCGCCCTTGTTCTTCTTTAAGGCCTCGCAACCACACCCCCGAAGCGAGGCCGTGGTCGTCCCAAGGGCAGCAAAAACAAGAAGAGCGCTGCGGGCACAGCCGCCTCCACGTCCGAAGTTGCCCCAGAGGCTGGCGGGAAGAGGAAGAGGGGGAGACCTCCTAAGGTATGTGTCTGGAACCCGTCACTTTCCCATGTTTGTTTCCCTCTTTCTCAATCTCTCCTCTTTCTCTCTCTCTCTCGTAATCGTCGCAGCCCAAGAATCCCCAGGAGGAGACCGCGTCAGGTGAACCTCCCCCGAAGCGCAAGAGAGGAAGGCCGCCAAAGACCGCCAAGGCTGTTCCTCCCCACCACGAGGATGTCGCAGAAGGGGCTACCTCCGACTCTCCAACCAAGCGAAAGCGGGGCAGGCCCCCGAAGAACGCCGCCTGAATTAATATTTTGATTGGATGCACTGTATACGTTTATGGAACGTCCTCCGCCGCGTTGATGGCGACGATGCTTGCGCCCCACGACCACCCAGAACAATACCCATTCTTGTGCTGTTGCCCTGTTCTCGAACTCTTTATTGTTGCAAAACTGTCTGTTATCTATTTCCTCGCACCTCTCCACTTGTACTGCCCCTTTCCCGTAGCATTAGGTTCCTGGTGGACAGGGTGTTTTCATAGGTGATCTCCTTGTATGATTGATTGTCAAGTGCCGAGAATGTTTGCTAAATCATGTGTGATGATATGATACGCTCATCGTAACGGGCCCTGTCCATTAATTCTCACCGGTAGAGAGGGAAAAAAGGAAAAAAAGAAAAAAGAAATTTAAAATAATAATACAAAGAATTCTCAATCGCCGCAGAAAACAAGCAGGTTGGGTCCCACATAGCCGAAATTTCGACGTGGCCAGATTCCCGGAAACAAGAACAATGAGATTGAAGGCCCCTATCTCTTTAATGATTACTGTACACACACACACAACAACTGACATGCTTCTACGAAGTCATTCGCGTTCGGTGAAATAACGCCATCAGTGCCATGCCCACACTCGCAACACCGAGTACTACCGATCCAGCGATTCCTATGTTGGTTATCACACGGCTTTGCTCAGCTGCTTTACGTCTAGCGGTAGAGTAGCTGACGTCCGGACGAAACGTCACCATCGTGTACAGTGGGAGCCATCCGCGAGGTGTCCCCGACGGGAAGGTCACATCCGGAGCAAAGGCGCCTAGACTAGCCAATGTGACAGGCGTGCGAGAAGTCAGTGAGAACAGCAGGTTGTCCACCACCCTTCGCAACTTGTGGGCCGGCGTCGTGACAGAGTGCCGCATCTCTACGCTAGAATATTTTCGGTATCGCCGTTGGAAAACGAGGTCACGTCAACGACAGGGCAATACTCACTAATTGTCCATCGCCAGGTCACTGATCGCAATGAGGTCCTCGTGCCTTGTCTCAGAATACCGGGAAAGGGCTCCGGCAAGTCGAAGATCAAATGCCTCCGGATCGCGAACCATCGTTGGATCAACTCCTCCTTCGTAAAGTAATGCTGTGAGGATGCGCACATCCTCAAGGCCGCAATTCAGGCCTTGACCATAAAAAGGAACCATGGAGTGCGCTGCATCCCCGAGGATAATTGCACGATCTTTGTAATGGTATGGCTTTACCTAAGAAGAGAGGGGGGAAAAAACTCTTATGCTAAAAGCGTAGATGACGAGAACGAATGCGCTATACCTTGATAGAAATTAGAGGGTTCCGCGGGTTCTGCTGAAAAGAATTCAATAACCCCTCTGTCCCTATGAGCTCCAAAGCATCGGGAAATTGTGCCCTAAACCATGGAAGGATTTTATCATTGTGGGTTAGCTTCTCGAACTCAATCGTCGGAGCGAATAATGTGCAAGTAAACGATTTGTCCTATATGATGTATCTTACACGTTGCAGATAAGGCTCAGTCATGATTGGGGCAGCGGACTGACTTTGTTGGGCAATGCTATGAGCATGAAAGAGTGCCTTGGCCAGATATGCAAATGATTCGGATCAAGGAGAAAAATCGTATTATTGCCATTGTCTCGTCCAGGTGGTATTTTAAGTTCAATATATTCGTGGGGGATATATTCTTGCTGAAAATCCATGCTGCGGAGGAAGGAGATGATTTAGGTCATAATGTAGCGCGCTCCGAAGGGAGGGGGTGAGAAGCACCCACCGAACGACCCTCATCAGCTGACGTCTTACGATGGAATAACTGCCATCGGCGCCGATACACAGATCAAAGCCCTTTTCGAGTTCCTTGCCCGTAGTGGCATCCAGGACCGATATCACGCGGCCATCGAAATCTACGGACACAACCTTGTGTTGAAAAAAGACGTGAACGGAGTTGACAGCTAGCGCTTCGTTGAGGAGTCCCTGGTTCAGAAGGGCACGGTCGATGGAATTGATGCACTTTTCAAGAACAAGGCAATTCAGGGGGTGGGACAAACGCGGAATAAAGGCGTGAGCACGGGGGCCATCGAGGAGTGGGAACACGGAGCACACCTGGCCATTCCTATCATAGAGTTGGCTGTCCAAATTACCGTTGTAATCATGGATCATCCGGCCACGCATGGGAATAACGTTGTCGAGGAAGCGAGAGGCCGCGGCGGAATCAATTGCCTGTATGGCGGCTATTCCACGAGAAGATATGGCGAGGTTAATCGATCTCTGCTGGGCGGCTGCCTGCGAAGAAGGCAAGCGCATATCTGGGGTTTTTGCATTTGTGAGGTCGCACGAGCCAGGAGGTGAAGATGGAAAAAGTACCCTGGCGAGATTCGTAAATTTCGACCGACCAGCCCATTTTTGCAAAGGAGATGGCGGTGAGGCAGCCAACTGGCCCAGCACCGACTATGACGAGCTTTCTGGTCATGGTGAGAGTGTCAGTCTTGCAGCTTGGGTGCCCGCATGGCACCCATCACTATTCGGATCCGATCCCTGTGCTCGTAGCCTATGCGAGCGGGAGGCAATCTGCGGTCATATTCGGAATATCCGGGCCGGGGCTGTCACACGCTCGCACTTCGCACCACTGTCTCATCGCTCTACTCTCTACAGTACTAGCAGTACTAGTAGTACTGTATCTCCAATACACCGCTACCGTTCAAAGAAAATTGATTCTCATTCCAAAAATTACGCGCTGCATTCGCTGAATCCCCGGATATCACCGATGCTCGAGCTTCTTGTCAACTGATCAGATTCAGATAACCAACTAGTATCCTAGTCCTTGCTGATTTAATACACTCCGTAATTCGGGATGAACCGAAAAGTTGGACGGCAGGTGGTATCATAACCGCATTCCATTCAAGGACACCTCGGGTAATGATCTACAACAACAACGGGTTGGCACTGTGACGGCTGGGTGGTTAGATGTTCTGCCTGTTGGCATTAACGAAGTGTCACGAGGAAAAGGAAAGGGAGATGGAAGCAAAAAGGAAGCGAATGGAAGTATTATTAAAAAATAATATAATATGTTAATAATAATATATTTTAATGAATCGAGGACCAGACCTTCATGTACACCCGCGATGTGCCGAAGATAATTCTCGATAATTGACTATAACATGCATCACGCATACATTCACCCGACTTAATCGCGCACCAATGCAATCTCCTTCCGATACTCCTTTCCGCCACCGTTTTATTATCCCCACTAATCACGACGTAGGCGCATGGCGTGTCAAAGGTCCGTAATCAAATCCTTCAATTTGCTTCCGCGCCCTCGTAAATAAGCCCTATTGATGTTTCGCCCTGAACCCGCAGGCGAAGAACCTTGTACTTATCTATGTGGTAATTCCCTGGGCCTTCTTCCGCAGGCTGCAGAAGCACTAGTGCAGGAGGAGTTTCGCGTCTGGGGTTCCAGGAAAGCGCGCTTGCCCGTCTGAATTCATTTTTCCAAGCATGCCTTGACAGCCATTTTTCGCGTTCGCAGGGGTGTTCTCGCACATCACGATCATCCGCATGGAAGAGAGTGGATGAACATCACTGATCATGTCAACCCGCTTCTCGCTGAGCTCTTAGGTAAACAAATCCTGCAGTAATCCTCGCGGCGTCGGTCCTTGGCCTAACGTACTCCTTCGCCTCGACGAAAGGTGCCCGCGAGGCTGAGGTCGCCTGCATGGAGACTTTGACTGCCAATCTGCATCTTATGATGAATACATTCTACAAGCCCACCCCTGAGCGGTACAAGTTACTCTGCGAGGGCGGGGCTTTCCCGTCCGACCAGGTGGATCACCCCCTCGTCTGAATTACTTTTTTTTCTAACGCCGCAAATTGTCAAAGTACGCCTTTGCCTCCCAGGTACAACTACACGGATTCGATCCCAAAGATGCTATAATCGAGATGTTCCCCCGCCAGGGGGAATATTTCCTCCGAGAAGAGGATATATTGGAATTAATAGAAAAACAAGGGTCTTCTATTGCCCTCGTCATTTTCAGCGGCGTACAGTACTACACGGGACAATGGTTCCCGATGCAATCGATCACAAAGGCAGCTAAAGCCCAGGTGTGTATTTCTTTTTTTCCCGTTCACGGCATGGTCTTGTTGGGTGCCCCGAGAGACATTTAATTTTAAAAAAGATTAATGTCCGGAAAGGGGAATATCTCCTACAAGTCATGATGCGCTCCAATGCCTTTACGTTCCAAATTTGCTGATCGGTATCAAATGTAGGGATGTATTTGTGGATGGGACCTTGCACACGCCATCGGCAATGTTCCCCTGTCTCTTCACGATTGGGACGTCGACTGGGCAGTATGGTGCAGCTACAAGTACCTAAATTCTGGTCCGGGGGGCATTGCCGGTCTATATGTTCACGAGAAGTGGGACCAAGAAAAGCCAAGGTACTACAACTTTACACTTTTTCTGGTCCTTTTCCCACCAATCCCCTTTCAACCTCAAACGTTGTTCTGTCCGACGTACCGTCCGGGTTCGTATACTGACATATCCCGATCAAAAGATACGCGGGCTGGTGGGGTCATGACCCTGCCACGCGTTTCCTTATGCCACCAACTTTCTCCCCTATTCGAGGTGCGCAAGGATTGCAGATGTCAAACCCGTCTGTCCTCGCCACCACTTCACTTCTTGGCTCCCTCCAAGTGTTCAAGGAAGCCGGAATGATGGAACGTTTACGGGCGCGATCCATCGAGCTGACAACGCACCTCGAAGGGCTCCTTGGTCAGTCGGCTTATTTTGTTCCCCCGCAGGATGCCGCCACGAGAATCTCCCTATGCGCCAGTTCTACTGAACACCACCGCCCCGCCTTCACTATCATTACACCTTCCTCTGCAAACTCTCGAGGCTCGCAGCTGTCCCTTTTATTCTTCTCTTCGGATACGGATCTCATGCAGAAAGCTTTTGAGGGGCTTCGCAGTTATGGTGTCATAGGGGATGAAAGACGCCCTGATGTCATCAGACTGGCTCCCGTGGCCTTGTACAACACCATTCAGGATTGCGAGAACGCAGCTACGTGTCTGGAGAAGGTTCTCCAGGCGCTAGACAATTAGGTGTGGCACGGCGGTACCGCGCAATGTCTCAGTATATGATATCATTTATTTTCTCTCCAAGTGTTCGACACGAAAGATGTAAACTCATGTACAATCTGAATGTACTTCTCCGACTGAAAAATTGCATTGTGTCCGTCTTCTAGATCCTCCCAATTTTTCAACACAGGTCTAGCCTCCTGGGGGCTCCCTTCATGAAGTCTTTGCAAGTGCTCGTACATGGCCTGGCTTTGACGGATGTCTACTAGTTTGTCTCCTTTGGAGTGGACGATGATCCAGTAAATGTGGTTTGCCCCCTCGCGGAGAGGCATCCTCGTGATCGAATATTGATCGTAAGTTGGCAAATCGCCGAAAGTATTGACAATGAACCAATCGCGATACGTCGGAAAGGACACCAACAAGTTATCGATGTCATAGATACCTTCCGAAAGGATTACTCCTTGGACCGCCCGTAGGAGGGGCGCAGACGGGGCAAGAGATGGCTCTGACGAGTCGAGCAATATGCATGCTAGCATGTGTGCGGCACAGCTGTGACCGATAAGGAATATTCGATTCGGGTCATAGGGCAAGGATTGAGATCCTGGAGGTCCAGACCAGGAAAGGACGAAGGTGAGCAGCTCAAGGATGTCCTGTGCGTGTGCAGGGTGCTGCAGCTGGTTGTCCGAATTGGTGAGCCGATAATTCGGCACGATAATTGGGTATGACGTGTGCGCGGCAAGGCTACGTGCGAGCGCGCTATGATCCGACTTGTCTTCACTATCAAGCGCAGATTTGTCATCGTCTATAACACATATCGCATCGCATCGCGCAGCCGCGCAGCAGCCACTACACTGTGACCCAACTGGGGAAAAAGAAAAACTTACGAGCGCCAAGCACCGCCATGTACAAAGCAAATGAGTGGAACGGGTCCGAGTCCGGAACCGGAGACTTGTGGAACGAACAAGTCAAAGGTGTGTAATGGGTGACGGTCGGGAGTAGATACATAAGGCAGCTCCAAATATTCGTTCATGGGATTGGCGGTTGGGGTTAAGCTTGGTTAAGCTTGGCAGGTGGTGGCCGGTGGTGGGTGGCAGCACCACACTCCGCCGGCATCGCAAAAGGGAAAGGGCGTCACCGCTTCCGTAGCGCCCCGTGTCCGGTTTGGCGTGAATCGTGACGTCATTTATGAGCCGCCGAATGTATAAGACATCGGGTGGGTGGGGTTGGGTGTGCCATTACCAAGATTCCGTTTGGTTCCCCGTTCCCAGCCATCAATCACCTCCTCGCTTACGCCCAATAATGCCTTTCACCGGTTCTGATATTCTAAAGGTCCTTTTTTTTTTCCTTCTAACCTCCAATCGTCGTCACTAACTCTTACGCAACGTTCCCTTGCAGATCTTGTTCGTACTCCTTTTCTCCTTTTTTTTTCCCTCGACAGTGGCCATCAGGTCTCCTGTTTCTGAGCACCTCCATTTTCTAGCTTTGCCATTTTTCTCCCTCCCCTTGGGGTGTTTTTAGAGCGTGGATGCCATGCTGACCTCGTATGTTCCTCGCTTCTTTTCCGAATATAAATCTCCAGTTTCTGATATTTTTTATCTCGTACAGCTAATCAACATTCTCCTTGTATGTGCCTTTTTGTAGGAAGGCGTCTCACTGTTACTAACATCTCCTCTCCCAACTTCCCACAGACGTGCCTGGGTTGGATGTACGCATTTATTTTTCTTTCATATTTTCCCACTGCTGACATGTGTTTCCATCTCCCCTAGCCCTGGTATCATCCACGGTATGCAACGACCTTCACATGTGTCTGCCAGGCTATGCTCACGTTATTGCCTTATAATCTGCAGCCCTGTATATTATTCTCAAATATTGAGATTGAGCGAATGTCCCGCCCATTTTACTTGATGTCTTTGTAACTGGTTGGTCGCCTACACATTCGTTCTCGTATTCGGATCTTTTGGATCATTTGTATCATTCTCCGTTCGAATAAACTGGGCATCATTGAATTCTCCTGTGTGACTGCGTAATTTAATTTGTACGCTGTATCACAGAATATCACTTTAGCAACTCGACGAGTCAGTCTCCACTATCTCCGCTCTCTGATGACTCATCCTCATCCTCACTATCCTGCTCGTCCAATTGATGAATCATGCGCGCGCCAACAAGCCAGGTATTCTGTACATTTTCTAGAAGAGTGCTATTTTTTATGCCCTCACCTTTGGCTTCTGGTTGAGCGTGCCAATGACGGATGTCCTCTTCCTCGACAACATCATTTTGATAAAGCGCTGCAAGTATCTGGCCAAACAGGGGAAAGCGTGCAGAGGATGCGCAGTGGTACTGGCATGGCACGTTATGAGATCCCATAGGTGCGCGAAGAGTGAAGGTGCGCTTTACCTGTAAGATTGAAACGGTCTCCACACCGTCCACGCCACCAATGAGATTAATCAACTCTCCCCATCTATCCACCCATTTCTTGATCTCTGCACGTTGCGGCACGGCACCCTGAACAAGAGGAATCTTCTCCACGATGCCGGCGACGACAGCCTCACGTACGCGGCGCAGAGGCACGTTGCTCGCCATACGCAGCGTCTTGAGCTCAACACTGGCGTTCTCAAGCGAGTGACCTTCCGAGAACGCCCGATCGAGCGACAGGCGAACTTCCGTCTGAAACTCTTGCTCGCCGGCTGTGATAGCTCCAACTGCCGAGACTTGGGGAAGGGACGTAGCGGACGACGCCACAGAGGCATTTTGCGAGGCAACGTCGTCATCCGATTCGGATGACTCTTCATCTTCCGAGGTGATGGAGCCAGGGTCGGATGGGACAAGATCGGCAAAGTCGTCGCCTAGAAAAAAGGTTGTTTGCTCGCGTATAATAGAACTTGTACGCCCCTTCGGACCGGGATTGAGACGTACCTAATCGCATCAGTCGCATGTTGTTGAAACTCTCCAATTCCTTCTCGTCACCCTCTTCGTTTTTTCTTTGAGCCACTCTCCGAGGCCACACGAAAGCGTCAGAGTCGGGACCCAGATTTTGAGAAAGGAATTGCTGGTCTGCACAACAGAGGCTAGGATCAATTTTGGTACTTGTAAGAGATGGCGGAATGCGCACCTTGCTCGGCCTCCTCGAGTTCCGAGTCGGCATCACCTTCATCACTTTCATCTTCAACGAGTTCCCCGACCATCGGGGCAGGCTTTTGCTTTCTTCTTGACACCCTATCAAACGACCTGAGAATCGTGCCTTGTCCAAGCTTGACACCGTCCGCCACAAGTGACCCGCGTGCTATCCGGCTGCCATCGCCAATTCGCACCCCAGCACCGATAATACAGCTCTCGAGGTTGCAATTTGGACCTATCGTCACATCGTCAAAAATGTATGCGTTGCGCAAGACCGTCCCGGCCCCGACGGAACACCGTGCCCCGATGGTCGACGCGATGACCTGTGCGTCGTCGAGCACCTGGGTCGAGGGCCCTATGAGCGTATTGTTACCAATCTTGCATGTCCTGCAAGCCTTGTCAGGATGTGCCTCGCCGAGGCACAGTTTGTGACGGCGAGTTTGACACTGACCGAGAGAGAACGACCGAGTTATTTTTGGCGATGTATTTATTACCGCGCAAATGATCGTAAGCATGTTCACCTGGGTGGTTGTCATCAGGTACTAGCGGGAATGTCCAGCGAGATAGGATATCTTTGCTAAATGCGCGTGTCAATGGCAACCAGCTCGGTTGCAACGGGTCTGAATACGAACCTAATCGCGTCGTAACTGCGTGTGTCCTGAACCCGCGCGGCGTATCCTTCTTTCGCGATATAACAGTATATATTCTTCATGAGTAGATCCGAAGTGAGTACACCATGCACAAAGTCCCGCCTGATATCGCCGTAGTCAAAGTTGTCTTGGAATAGTGACAGTACCTGCAAGACCCTGTTACTCAGGGGGGTTGTCAACACCAGAACAACAGTAGCGTACCTCGAGAGCGCAGACGTCTATTGCACAGTCGATAAGGTCATTGCGAATTTCAATCTTCGAGTGGGTCTCGAGGATGTCCCGAGGAATTTTAGCAATATGTTTAGGAGGGTAGCCCGTGATTGGTTCATAGTGCAGGCATTCCGAGGTATCTTGATCGAGCACAAACACCGCAGAATCACCTTTAGACCTCGATTTGTTCATCAGGCCCACGATCTTTGAACCGCCTTTTGGAAGGCGATCACACTCACCTCGTCCGATGGGCTGTCCCACTTTCTTTCACCACCATAGTCATGATAGCATCTTTATTGGTTTTTCGCCGCTCCTTGTGTACGCGGACAACATCGTCTATGCGGATGTTGCTGACCAAATCACCAGAAACGAGAACAAAGTCGCTGGAAATGATGCCGTGCGTGTAGATATCGCGCATGGCGTCGCCTGGAGAAAATGTCTCCTTAGCTGTCATGACGGGTACGATCTTTAAGCCAGTCGATGAATGTGACCATTTAGATTTCCTACGAGTGAAAGAATCAATGAGAGAAGGGACGTTCTGCATATCGACTTACTGAATCGCCGCTTTCACTTGTTCTGCATGGGAGCGGCATATTACGAAAACCTCCTGTACACCAGCGAGTGCGAGGCCCTCCAACGTCCAGTCCAACAACGAAGCATTACAGATGGGGAGTAGACACTGGCCAAGCCATTCAGATAATGCACACAGAATTACGACGCGGCGCATGAACCTTAGGCCGGTCAGCGGTTAACGGCTTGAAGCGATTGTTAAAACTGTCGGCGAGGATGACGGCTTGCAGCACCTCGGCCTCTTCATCTTCTGACTTGCCCCTACTCATCGGCGGCTTTGGCGACATTGGGTGTATTGTCAACAATACACAAGAAACAATTCAGATTCGAGTCACACAAGATCCAAATTTCAATCACGTGCACATTTTCAGGGTAAAGTCAACGACACGACCAAGAATGTCAACATATTCCTTTTGCAACATGAGTCTGAAAAAACATGCATGAAACGGAACAAGCTGAGGGTAAGGAAGAGGAGGGTATCAGAATTGGAAGTACGATTCGTTATTAGTCAAATGAATTGCGACAGATCAAGTGTAAACATGTCATCAACTCATGTACTCATGGGTCGAGACAGAACCAGATCCGAACGTAAACTATGCAATATAGGAGCAGGGATGAATCAATCAAAAAGAATGGACGTGGATATCCAGAAGGCATAAAGATGGTTAGAAGATGAGAAGACGTCGGTCACAACTTGCCACAATCATGATAGTCATTCAGTGATAAATACCCCAACATTCAACTCACGCCGCAGCGGCCACCACGGCAGCAGCGGGGGGCGCCGCTTCGGTGACGGTCTCTGGAGAAGTCGCAGTAGCGGGATTTTCCAAGGGAGCAACGGGAGCAGGCTCGTCAATTTTCGGAGGATTCTCATCCACCTTGGCCGGGGTGGTGGTCTCCACCTTCCTGGGTTTGAAGAGCTCACCAACGCGTGAGGATAGTCGACGCCCAACTTTTACAGCTGATTGTTTAGCATCCCTCTTCTCGGGTTTCTTCTCCTTCGTTTCTTTCTGCTGTCAAACCGTTAAGAAGCAATTCATAGTATCCAAAAATCAACCCACTATATCCTCCTTCGGTGCTTCGGGAGCAGCGGGAACTGGCTCAGACGACTCTGCAGGTGCCCTAAAAAATCGATGAATATCAAGAATTAAAACAAGAAAAAAGAGGGGGGGTCTTACGAATCCTTGACTGGCTCAGCAGTCTCCTGAGCTGTGGAACCCTCAGCTTGAGCGGGTGCTTCAGCCTTAGAAGTATCTTCTGTGGCAGGTGCCTCAGCCTGTAGAGGGCTATGTTACCAAAGGACGATATAATCAACTATCCCCTACCTTAATGTCTTCCTTCTTCTCCTTCTTGGGGCTCTTAGGAGTCTTGTACTTGATATCCTTGAAGGATGCTAGGAGCTTAGAAAGGATTGAAGGGCTCTTCGGAACATCCTCATTCTTGCTCTCCGGGGCAGCTGCCTCGGCCTAATTGTCGAAGATGATGATAATGAGAACAAGAGAAAAAAGAGTATCAGCAACTATAATGAACATACGGGTTTGGCCTCCTCAGTTGGTGCAGCATCAGAGGTAGGCTCTGCGGCGGCAGCAGGCTCAGCAGCAGCTTCCTAATAATTTTTTTAAATTGAAAAATGCACACAAAAACGCGTCAGCGCGGTCAGGAACTAAAAAGCGAGGACCTACTTGGGCTCCTTCTGCCTTGGTAGCGTCCTTGTATACGGTCAGGGAACAAAGAGAGTGAGATACGGAGAAATCTTACGGTAGCCGGCGCGGCCTCCTCAGGCTTCGGGGCCTCTGCAGGGGCAGAGGACTCGGGGGCGGGAGCAGACTCGGTGGGCCTAGTCTCCTCTGCGGGAACGGTGTTGGGAGCAGTTTCGGTGGCAGACATTACAATAACGGAGATAAGTGGGAACTACAAGGGAAGACGAGTGAGAAAAGTAAAATTTGAGAAAAAAGAGACAAACGGGAAAGGTATTATAGATGAGAGAGAGAAGGGAAGGCTGGCCCGGTAAGAGAAGAGAGAGAAAGAGGAGGAAGAGAGAGAGATATGGTCCGTTAGCGGGTTCCAACCCCTCTTATTCATGTTTGGCTCCGCCCGCGCCAACCAAACAAAGCAGTGACCAGAACTCTATTCCGTCCCTACACCCAAATTTGGCTATTTCCACCCCCCTTTTATGAATTATTTTTCCTGTCACGGTCACCTCCATATTCCGCTTATTCTCCCTCCTTGAATCCCTCAGATAACATTCGTCACCGTCTCGTCGCCACTTGCATCATCGGGATGGAGATGGTGGGACCCGATGGTTTCTTTTAAAAAAAAAAATTAAAGGTTTCAATGACAATGATGGTAACGAACATCTGTCGGGAGAAGAACGCCCGATCACGCGTCTCGACCGATCCCGCTCTTTGCGACCTAATGCATTATATATTTGCTTGAACTTCGCCCGCACTGTCCCCTTACAGCTCTCTACCCTCATATTCCCGTGCACGGGTTATTGAACCCCACAGTGTCTGTCTGAGAGCGGCCCTTTATCAAGTTGACGGCGCGAGCCTAGTTGTCCTTCCCCGGTTATCACGCGACCTTCTGTTCTTCTCACGCTAATACTGCCGTCCACCGAGGAGATCCATCGACCAAATACGTACGAGAACCTTTTTAATTGGTCCCTGCTTGTACGACTCTCAGAGACTTGTGAATGCGGCACCCTCGGCCCTTTATGCTAGTTGGGGATATTAATATCCCAACGCCAGTGTTCCCGAGCCCCTGTTGTTTCTTTCGTTCAAATATCGAAGCAAATGATGCCCAAGAGCCTTTCTGGGTATTCAATCAATGAATTGAATTGGCCCTTCCATTATCGCATCATCTGATGGCATGGCCTCATTTAGAAGGTGGTGGCCCTCCTATTTTTTCGGTTATCGGTTATTTATGTTATCGATAGTGCGCAGGCGCACGGCGTAGCTGATTGACTTAGTTATATCACTACATCGTATTTCCGTCACTACGGTAACTGCTAATGAGGGCTAAGCCACTCGACAACATGTCATTGACAAGGCGCGCGCCACTCCAGTCGAGTTGCAGTGGACTGCACCCTCGGATCGACTCGGGTGTCTCATTTTGACTTTGGACTCCACTGAGGTGTCATGTTCTATTGCTCAACCTCTTCTATTTCAACTCACGAGGCCGGCATCAAAGCAAGTGATAGAGGGATAACTGAATTCGGGGTGTCACATGCCCTCCATCCATGTATCGCTATTTTGGTGAGACGCTGTCTATGCAGTGTCCTGGGATGCATCCGCAGATGCCCCAGTGCGGCTCCGACGGGGAACTCGGAGGCCTCTTGCCTTTAATTGCCTCCGCTTGGCTTCTATAAGACCTATCAGCCGCGAGCCAAAGCTGCAATGCCGGAAGGCTTACCTTGGATATATCCATCATCCTCCTTTTCATCGAACTGAATATCCTCCGGGGTTACATCTTCATTCCCTATTATTTCGTTTTTCTCTTCGTCCTCCTCTGCCTGCTTCGCACGCTTCGTGACCTTGAATTTCGCCACAAAAAAGCCGTCCATGTTGTGCACGTGAGGATAGAACTGTCGCGTTAACTTGACGCTAGCATGGAAGGACTTGCCCCGATAACTTGTATAACCCGGACGCCCGAATTCAAGGCCAGCGTCCACCAAACGAACATGTGGCCGCTTTCGGAGTGCGTAGTCGACGACAGCTTCATTCTCGTCGACAGTGACGGAGCAAGTTGAATAAACCAAGTATCCGCCCGATTTCGAACCAGGGTTCACGCTGTCAATTGCACACAGGATGAGTTGCTTCTGTAAATGCGACAGTAGTGTGAAATCTCTTTCTGTCTGATGGTGATGACGCCATCATCGAAGCAATTGCAATTAGACGCCAGTCAACAATTAGCCCGTCAAATGAAGCCAACTTGTGACGCACCTTATTGATTTTGACGCTTGCATCTTTGCTGATGACGCCCGTCCCGCTACATGGCGCGTCCAGCAGAACCCGATCGAAGCCGCCCATGACCTTAGGAAACTCACGGCCATCGTAGGAACATACCACGACATTCTTGCAGCCTAGCCGATGTACATTGGCCGTAAGGCTCTTGGTGCGAACCTTGTTGGCATCGTTGGCGAAAATGATCCCAGTATTTTGCATGAGGGCAGCCATATGGGTAGTTTTCCCGCCAGGCGAAGACGCCATGTCAAGCACCCGTTCGTGGGGTTGTGGTGAGAGCGCAATAACAGGTAGAAAGGATGACGCTGCTTGCAACATATACTGCCCAGCAAGGTATTCTGGAGTTGCCCCTGAGAATGAATGAATGAACAAAAAAAAGTAAAGATGTGATTGTCGGTGGCTCACCAATGGGTACACTGCTCTCGAACACCTGGAGACCGACATTGGTCCACTTGCCTATTGGTTCCAAATTAACGCCGCGATTGATCAGTGCTTGTGCTAGGTCTCGGCGTCTCGTGCGAAGGGTGTTCGTCCTGATAGTGACCGGACGAGGAACCTCATTGGCATCGAAGAACTCTATAGCCTACTCGAGTCGTCAGCAAACGTATGCTGTGTCCAGGAGATCTGAACGCGCCTCGGCAACAGGAAAAAGCTGGAATAACTTCTCTGCGAGGAAGTCATTGTACCCATAGTAGCTAGCGATATCCGACACCAGCTGTTCGACAAACTCAGAGCGAGTCCTGGCCAAGATCGATCCTGCTGTCACCAAAAGCGCGTCCGAAACAGGATTAGATCACGAACCTGCCCGTCTTGTGGCCAGATGCTTTCCACCCTTTCAATATTCTGGTGCATTCGCGCATCCGTTTCTGAACGACGTGCAACTCAGGGCCACCAGCCCTCTTTTCTTCCGCGCGCTCCTCTGCCGTTGGTAAAACGATGCCCTCCGTCCCAGGGTCATCCATCTCCTCTTCGTCGTCATCCATGTCCTCGAAGCCTTCAAACTCGTCCGCATCGTCCTGTGCGGCCATTTGAAATTCTTCCACGTCCAGCTGAGCTTCGCGTGCCGCCCTGGTATCGAGCGCACGAGACCGCGCGGCAAAGTTCGACGCGGTGATAGGTGCATCCTCGTCCGAGTCTTCGTTTTCATCCGTTTCGGAGCCCGAGGTAGCATCAGAATGTGTAGAAACATCACTGTCCTGAAATAACGATCTGTAGCGTATGAGCTTGTGAGAGGCGCAGTCTCATTCCGTTTGTGCACGAGAATACGCACGTTGTATGGGCCGGGAGAGTGTCCTCATCTTGGACATCGTCGCAACCCGCGCTACTTTTATCCTCTTCAACCCCATTCCAAGAATCGTCGTCCTGGAATTCAGTCACCCTCGACTTTGTTGGTTTGGCATGCTTTTGGACAGGTTTTGCCGAGTTCTTGACTTTCTTTGCAGGACGTTTTTGCTCGATACCCGAGTCTGCCTTGCGCTTGTTTGGAGAGGCGTGCTCCGTGGGCTCTCGAAAAGATTCAGGGTCACCTTGTTTGTTCTTAGCGCGTCTTCCCATGCCTTAACTGAGGGAGGTGTCAATATCATCCAATCCACTCTTACTTGCTGAGGTCAAATTAATTGACACGTGACTGACATCGACCTCAAAGATCCCGCTACAAAAAACGTGAAAAAACTCCTATTAGTACAGTACATACAGCATCCCGCCTCGGGAAACCACACTGCGCGGATATGATGGTCTTTCACATGGAAAATATACCACTTTACGTCCGATCACGGATTTTTCCTGTATGAAAATGGCTCATGTCTTATCGAGGATTTTTTTTCTCGCCATGTGACAAAAAACACAATTAACCACCACCGTCCCTCGCTCCTTCCTCTCACGATAGTCATGGCAGATGAACCAACCAAGAAGAAACTGTGGGGGGGCCGCTTCACAGGGAAGACGGATCCATTGTGAATTGCTGCTATATCATCGTCTATGCTATTACTAACTGATCAATTTGACGAAGGATGCATGCGTTTAATCAATCATTGAAATATGACCAGAGGATGCATGCTGCGGACATTCGCGGGTCGATCGCATATGCCAAGTCATTAACTCTCGTTGGTATCCTCACCAGAGACGAGGAGACCCAAATCATCCAAGGTCTCAAGACCGTTGGGAAAGAATGGGAAAGTGGGCAGGTTGGTTTCATCTCTTCAAACGATGGTTGTTGCGGCTGCTCATCCCAAGTAGTTTCAAATTCAACCAGACGATGAGGACATCCACACAGCGAACGAGCGCCGCTTGAGTGAACTGATAGGGCCACTCGGAGGGAAGCTGCATACCGGTCGGTCAAGGAATGATCAGGTTGCGACAGATATGCGTATTTGGCTCCTCGAGGAAGTCAAAGAAATAGAAAGGGGCTTGATCGCGCTGATTCGGGTCATGGTCGAGCGAGCTGACAAGGAGAGGGACTATCTCATGCCCGGATACACGCACCTCCAGGTTTTAATTTTCTGCTACTTGCTCATAGGTGATGATCTAATCAACGGTACCCTTATGTAGCGCGCACAACCTATTCGCTGGTCCCACCTCCTTTTGTCCCATGCCTTCTCGTTTAGCACCGATCTTGAGCGCCTCCGTCAGCTCATCCCCCGGGTTTCTGTTCTCCCGCTAGGCTCAGGTGCACTCGCTGGCAATGCGTTTGCTGTCGATCGTCAGTTTCTTGCGAAGGAGCTCGGATTCCAGTCTCTTGCGGAGAACAGCCTGTGGGGTGTAGGCGATCGCGACTTTGTCATCGAGTTTATGATGTGGGCCAGTCTGACAGCAACTCATTTGAGCCGCATATCGGAAGATTTCATTATTTATTCGTCAGCTGAATTTGGTTTCATCACCCTAAGTGATGCGTACAGGTCTGCTCTTGGTGTTTCATCCTACGAGTGAAAGGTGGCTGATGGGCCTTTTTACAGTACCGGCTCGAGCATGATGCCACAAAAGAAAAATCCAGACTCGCTAGAATTGCTTCGTGGCAAGTCTGGCCGCCTGTTTGGCAACGTCAGTCTCTAGTCACTCACATTCGTAGGTTGATGTTGAGAAGAGAGTAGATGGCAGGATTTCTTGTGAGCTGCAAGGGCTTACCATCTACATACAACAAGGATCTGCAAGAGGACAAGGAACCGTTGTTCGACACCGTGGACACTATCTCGGCATGCCTTCCTATTGCTGAGGGAGTGATAGGTACACTGGACGTAAGTTAATTAGATTGTGCCAACGATGCCATGTGTTGACGATTCTCCAGGTACACCCCGAAAAGATGAGACAAGCGCTCACTATGGACATGTTGGCGACTGACTTGGCGGACTATCTCGTGCGCAAAGGGGTGGGTTGAATTGCGTTAAAATGAACATGCCCCGTTGTGATATTAGTTGCGCAGGTTCCCTTTAGGGAAACGCACCATATAGCTGGGCGTGCAGTAGCCCTTGCAGAATCCCAGGGGTGCCAATTAAACCAGCTCACGACTCCTGAATACAAAAGTCTTCATCCGGACTTTGGTGAAGACGTCCATAAAGTGTTCGACTTTGAAGCAAGTGTGGAGAGGCGGCGGGCAATTGGGGGCCCTAGTCGCACGATGATAGACAGACAGGTTGCCGTGCTACGAGAGAAGCTAGATGGAAACAACTGACATGTAATGTATGCTTTTGAAGCGAGAATACAGCGCGGAAAATGTCATGGCCGTGGAAAAATGTCAGCGTGGTGTGATAGCGCTGCAGCGATTGGAGAAAGCGGCTTTGGCCGGCTGTGCTGTGCTGTGCATTACAACCACAACCACAGTAACTTACCGCCTGCCGCAGCACCCATCACATTACATTCTTTGTCTATTCTCATTCCCCCTATTTTATCCTTCTCCTTTTCCTAGTGTTCGTTGCTATCACGCTCACGAGCTCTTCTATCCTTTTCTCCTACCCCCATCAACACATCACACCTTCCCGCCATGGCCAGAGACAGACTTGCAGCAATGAGGGTCAGTATTATGATATCCAGTCATCCAGGGGTTGTATTAACAGGCTTTTCAGGCCCAGCAAACTGCCGGAAATTATTCCAGCAAGTAAGTCTCGATCGTGTCGTGTGTCTGAGCCTGTAGTCTAAACCCTTATGTAGCAATTCGTATCCCACACAACACACCGGTTATGATGGAGGGTACCCTCGTCGACAAAATCCTTACGCCCAACAGGATGAAAATCCTAGCTATGAGATGGCCGATGTGAATCCTAGCACAACACATTTAACATCCAACATGGCTGGGGATAACATGGCGGCCTTCTATGATGAGGTGAAAACCTTCAGGTTCCCAGATAGGAGCCCACTTTCTTATGTCCCATTTTTTTTTTCGAATAGATTTCGTCCATACAAGAGAGCATTAAACTGTTCAATGACAACGTCACAAGAATATCAGAGCTACATGCACGGTCACTTAACAATACAAACGACGCAGCGGCATCACGCAATGCTCAGCAGTTGGAAGAACTTGTCGACGAGACGAGTGCTCTCAGCACGACTCTGAAGCGAAGAATTCAAGCGTTGGAGCGTCAGGGTGGCTCAGGCCGGGAAACACAGATCAAGAAGCAGCAAGTCAGTTATTGATTTTCTGGTCCTTCCCCATCACTTTGTAACCCTCAATTCTGACTATGATGATCAATAGACCGCATTGGTCAAGTCAAAATTCGTTGAGGCTATTCAAAACTACCAACAAGTGGAGCAGCAGTACAGACAGAAGTACAAGCAGAGGATGGAGCGCCAGTTCAAAATTGGTGGGTTCCCCATCTTATTCCCTTGTAATTATCCATCTAAGTGAAACGATGGCATTTCTCAGTTAAGCCTGACGCAACGCCGGAGGAAGTTCGTGCTGTGGTCGAGGATGATCAAGGCGGACAAATCTTTTCTCAAGCTGTGAGCTTCAACTCCTTTATTTCTTATATATGCTCATCTGAACATTTTATCAGCTTATGAATTCGAACAGGTACGGCGAATCCCGCGCCGCTTACCGTGAGGTGCAAGAGCGCCATGAAGATATCAAGCGTATTGAACGGACTATTGCTGAGCTCGCGCAGTTGTTCAATGACGTTCGTATTCTCGTGTATTTCATGCGATTACTTGACTGAGCATGTCTCGCCCATCAGATGAGTATCTTGGTTGAACAACAAGACGAAACCATCAACGTTATTGAGGCTCAGGCTGCCGAAGTTGAAAAGGATGTCGAAACTGGGTGAGCAGTATTTAACCAAATTTTCACTACTTTTGGACTCAACACTCCCTCTCTGTAGTCTTGGCTACACGGAAAAGGCTGTCACCTCCGCACGAGCTGCCCGCCGAAAGCGCTGGATCTGCTTCTTTATCTTCCTTATTATCTTGGCTATCATTGGCGTTGCCGTTGGCATAACAATTGCGAACAACCACCACAAGTAAACGATATTCACGAGTCTGCGATGGACTACCTTTTTTTTTCTTTCTTCTGTGATCTTCGTGGTAGCCGCAACATCTAAGCTCTCGATGAATTTACGTCGGGTTTATTGCGTTTTTCTATTTAGCAGAGCGTTTTCTGTTCCTGTCACTCCTTCCGCTTCCGCGTGCTCTTTAAAGTAATCTTTTATGCCTCCTCTCCAACATGTGGTTTAGCATTATTACCGATTTACATTCAGATAGCTAGTCCATGGCCGGGATAATCTGGACCCACTGCATTCTCTAATGATACCCGTTATATCATTGCACGTTCCAGCCCAGAGCTGGACAGGGGTCGCCAAATGCTTCCGTCCCTGACAAACTTCTCACAAAACACGACTCGAAAATGCACACGACTAAAATTTGTTGATCATCTGATGGTAGTGTTGACACTAGAAGGCAGTTCGCCACTTCGCCAAACGTGGTGATCACACATGGAAAGCGCCAAGTAGGGCTCGGCAAAGTAGGTGGGACATCTGGATAACTTAAAGCAGTAAGTGATGCGAACAAGGAGGTCGTTCGCAGTTAATGAGCATAAGAGGAGCCCCGGAGTTAAAGAGGAGCGATTGGAGTGCCGGTGACCTAAATGGTCGTACACAGGAAACCTGAAACAGGAACCTAGGCCCGACTAGCAGGCTATAAAAAGTGTATATGCAATATGCGCACCAAGGAACATACAATAGATGGAGACGAAAAAAAAAAAAAGCAAAACACGTCACCGGGAATGGGCCCGAGTGCGGTGCGGTTGCAGCATGTTGAGGCGCGGCGCGGCGAACATGAGTTACAGTAAGTGACCCGACTGACCCGCAGCGAGAATTGCCCGTTGCCCCGTTGCCCGAAAAGGACCACGTGCAACTGTCGATCTTAGATCCATGTCCCCCCATGCTGACGCGTCCCCTCCCCCAACAGCCCCGTCGGTATAAATCAAGCCCACCTCCTTCCTTATCTCACAAAGACACATTCTCGCCCCTCCCCCCTCCGCATAGTGCGTCCATTTCGCGTTCTCGCATTTTTCCCATACTCACAACCATGCTATTTAGGCCACACCAACTCTCCCGTCTAATTCCATAGAGCCTTTCCCCTCGTCTTACCATGCCTGCCAAGAAGCGTTGTCAGTTCCACAGCGAGCAGCAGTGTAACCAAGCCGCATTGCGCATCATTGGAAATTGCCCTCATTGTCGTTCTGACTTTTGTGGAACTGTACGTATCTAGTTCTTTCATTGCGCTCACTCTTTTTTGACCTGTCTGGTTTTGCAGCACCGATTACCGGAGCACCATGCGTGCAATAAACTCGAAGATTGTCGGCAACAAGCCTTCAATCGGAATAAGCTTAAGCTGGAGAGCGAGAGGACTGTAGCTCCTAAGCTAGCAACTGCGTGACAGCGTGCTGCTCTTTTTGGCCGTTCAACCTCGCAACCCATCTCCCTTTAATCTCTTGCGTCTCTTTCTCGCCATCTTTTGGTCATACAGCACCAACTGCCCCTCTCGACACGCCCCCCATCCTCGACGGATACGACTTGATTCTGCTGTCGACACACGCTTTTTCTTTTTACCGCATATCACTCACGGACATCTAGGATATTATCTATCCCTTTCCATAATCTGCCCTGCATTTTTTTTTACAATGGGCATCCTGTCTTGTAGATTACTGGCCGTCGTTTTGTATCGAACTCTCCATAACGTTTTACGACGAACCCTTACAGTTGAAGGGGTTAAGTGACGTAAGTCAATCCACTGATTGAAAGGGGTTCTGAACCAATTTAGCATCTTTATCCCAACGCAAAGGGAGAGCGTACGTTGATACTGCCTAGACTCACTACGTTACGTGGCGCTGTTTCTCATGATAATGCGACCTTGTTTTTCCTTCCGTATTATTCCGCTCATTACGGCGAATTCGTGTTGTGTTGGTGATGAGCCGCGAGGGCCGGCGCTAGTACAATCGATACAAAAACGAGTCATCACCTACTTTTGATATGCTAATCCCCCGACTCCTCTGACGCGCCTGCTGCCAGTCTGTCCTTCACGTCA
>QLPC01000896.1:9137-19933 GCA_003314055.1 Lactifluus hygrophoroides | reverse complement strand
GAGGGATATGGTTTGGCCATGGAGGAGGAGAGGTACTGGTGTCGACAGGCCCACATTGCCACCAATAGAGCGTTGGTGGCACACTCCCGAGCAGCGGCGAGGAAACAGAGACTGCAGGACTCTCTTAATAGGCTCAAGTCGACGCACGCCTATTCAAAACTGTACCCCCATCTGAAAGAAGCAGGTAGGAGGAAATTCAGAGCCGCAGAAGCCAACGACCACGCGAGGAGGATGTTCCTTGCTCGCCTGGACGCCGCTGGACGCCCCACCAAGCCAAGGAAAGAGCAGTTGTGGGAGATGCAGACGGTAAGCGATCCATCGTCGTCCTCCCCCTCTTCGAGCCGGTCCCTCCACTCTTACCGAAGCGACTCGGAGCGTCGCGCTTAAGAAGGGGGTAATGTCACGTTGACCCCGTTTTTCTCTGGACTGTCTTCTCTGACACGCTAACACCCTCGCATCCGGAGGGCTTCTCTTTACGATACATGCCGATGGACTTCTGACCCCCGTTCCTTATGGTACCTATCTTACGGACTACTTACCACTCAGTAAGGGCTCTAGGCCCTCTATCTTCGTACCCCATACTCTGGACTATGACGCACACCCCGTCTCACGACTCGACGGCCTTATGGGCCCTTGTACTATACTGGATACGACTGTATGACTCGACCTTCTGACTGGATCATGGGACAGGCCTATGGAAGGCAGTGGAACGTACTGGAAGGGCCTTAGGAGCGCCAGTGGACGTACTGTAGACTACTTAAGGACTTGTGACGTCTCTAGGTAGCCTTAGGTCTGTTCTCCTCATGGATATACCTTCTAAGTCATCCCTCTCATCGTGTGAACCCTCGCTCCTCAAGCTTATTGCTTGACCTTGCTTGGAACAGACCAGACAAGTCCGAGGACGTACCGAGTCCTTACTGAGACTTGTGGACACGCTTAGGACTTAGGCGTGACAAGACGGGTGGAGGACAGTCAAGCGATAAGTTGCCTTTGCCCACTTCCCGCGAATCACAGACCCACCTTCAGAACCATCTTCGACCATGGGGTAGCCCAGCATGGACCCCGTCCCTCCCTTTCCACACCCTTGATGTCCACCTCAACAGTATCATTCAGGCACTCGGAGACCATAACGACATGCCCCAGTCAACCAGAGAACAGGAGGTCGGTGTCCTTAGAGCTGAGATGGCCTCCAGACGATGGGACAACCACGGATCCTACGGAGAACACCTCCCATCTATCCGACAAAGTATAGTCGGAAACATCGAGACACTGACGCAGAGTGACATAGAGTACCGGATCACTGAGTTGAAGAACGAGGTGAAGAGACGTCGAGACGCCCAGAAGACACCAGCGGTCTACTGGAGCGACGAGGAGTACTCACCAAAGTCCCCCGAACGGTCCCCTTCCCCTGCCCCCATCCCTATCCCTCCGTGGACTAAAACACCGCACCCTACACCCCCCGTCCCCACTATAGAGGATGCAGTCGTCATCGACCTCTCCATGGAAGTCGAGACCGAAGACGAACCTACTACGCCCCCGGCACAAGATGCCCTAAAGCTCGACACCCCTGGGACACTCCCCCTGCATCTCAATCATACTAGAGACCACCCTCAACGCCCCTTCTTGACCAATAATGTCCACAACCCCTCCTATTACACTCGACTCATCCCCGACTCCTCGGGAGCGCTGTGCCCCGCCGAGTACATAGCCCTAGACTTCACGCGTAACTCCCCCCACCTTCAACTCACCATGGGAGCCGGACACCCTATCTGGAGGACCCCCCTTCATGCCACCGCCGAAGCCGAACCAGGACCGGCCATCACAGCGCATCAACAACGGCTCCTTGAGGGAGAGCGTGGCCGCGACAGCCACCAGTACTTCGTCGACCAGGCTTTGAAGATGCAGAAAGACCCCTACCTCAGGGGAGAAGTCATCTGGTTCCGCGAAGCATCGGAGGGATACGGACTAGCCATGGAGGAGGAGAGATACTGGTGTCGACAGGCCCGCATCGCCACCAATAGAGCGTCGGTGGCGCACTCACGAGCGGCGGCCAGGAAGCAGAGACTGCAGGACTCCCTCAACAGGCTCAAATCCACGCACGCCTACTCCAAGCTGTACCCCCACCTGAAAGAAGCAGGTAGGAGGAAGTTTAGGGCGGCGGAAGCTAACGATCACGCTAGGAGGATGTTCCTCGCCCGCCTCGACGCCGCAGGACGTCCCACCAAACCCCAGAAGGAGCAGTTGTGGGAGATGCAGACAGTAAGTGACCCGTCCTCATCCTCCCCCTCTTCAAGCCGGTCCCGCCATTCTTACCGCAGCGACTCGGAGCTCCGCGCCTAAGAAGGGGGTAATGTCACGCTGTCTCGACTTCGTCGGACTATTCTTTTCTCCCCAGACACGTTAGTACCCTCGCATCCGGAGGGCTTCTCTTTACGATACATGCCGATGGACTTCTGACCCCGTTTCCCTATGGTACTTATCTTACGGACTACTTACCACTCAGTAAGGGCTCTAGGCCCTCTATCTTCGTACCCCACACTCTGGACTATGACGCGTGCCCCTATCTCATGACCCGAAGGCCATATGGGCCTCTGTACTATACTGGATACGGATATCTGACTCGACTCGACCCTGGATCATGGGACAGGCCTAGGGAAGGCAGTGGAACGTAATGGAAGGGCCTTAGGAGCGCCAGTGGACGTACTGTAGACTACTTAAGGACTTGTGACGTCTCTAGGTAGCCTTAGGTCTGTTCTCCTCGTGGATACACTTTCTAAGTCATCCCTCTCATCATGTGAACCCTCGCTCCTCAAGCTTATTGCTTGACCTCGCTTGGAACAGACCAGACAAGTCCGAGGACGTATTGAGTCCCTCCGAGACTTGTGGACACGCTTAGGACTTAGGCGTGACATGTTTCCTGTGCAAGAAGCAAGGACACATTAAACGTAACTGCCCCTTGTTCAAAGGACCGCATCCCAAAGCTATGCAAGCGTCAAAGGTGGATACCAGCGACGCTACCAGTGACTCGGGGAGTTCCACTACATCCTCTACTCTCTCCACTGACCAGGTCTTTGAATACTTGCATTCCTGCGACCTGGCAACATATGAAGAGTTACAGAAAAGATGGGAAAGCACCGAGGGAGGACAGGATTTTCACAAGGCTTGAATAAGAAGGCCTTTATTCGAGCTATGTTTCAACGCGATGTATTCTTACCCAGACTCAATAGTATGCAACTCTTGGTCTGTTTCCACACCGCGTTGAAAGAGGCAGACTTGGTAGCCCTAGTGGACAGTGGGGCTACCGGGAACTTCATCTCCAAATTGTTCATTGAAGAACACGGACTCGGCACCAGACCGCTATGGCGCCCTAAACTGTTACACAACACCGACGGGACGACGAACAAAGGGGGAATCGTCGACAGGTACACCGACCTCGAAGACACCACCGGAGACGCAACCCACACCCTCCGATTCTATGTAGCTGATATGGGGAAGGACCAAATGGTGTTGGGATACCCCTGGCTCATCGCAGCAAACCCCCGACCAAATTGGGCTCAAGGAACCATGGACGCCGCTCTTATCATCAAAACGGCCGGAGCAGCGGCGCCAGCACCCAGTAAAGAGGTCAAAGTAGCAGGACTACAATCTGTCACTATCAGGAATCAACTGTGGCTAAGGAAGGGAGAGACAGTAGGGCTGGAATGGAAGAAGACCACCATCGCCCAACAATTGGCCGAACAGGCCCATGACAAAACGAAGAAGGACTGGAGAGACATAGTCCCTAGAGCATATTGGAATTTCGAGAAGGTATTCAGCGATGAGGAATCAAAGAAATTCCCTCCTCCTCGACCCTGGGACCACGCTATTGAACTCCTGCCAATGGCACCCCCAGTTCTAGACTGCAAGGCTTATCCCCTCACCAGAGAAGAAGACAAAGCCTGAGATGCGTTCTTAAAAGAACACCTGGACAGAGGAACCATCCGACCATCCAAATCACCCTATGTGGAACCCTTGTTCTTCATTACAAAGAAAGATGGTTCTAAGAGACCCATTATTGACTATAGGCAACTCAATAAGCATACACAACGTAATAACTATCCCCTCCCCCTCATAGACGAACTCTTCGACCGCCTAAATCTCCACCCAGACCGCCCTTCTGAGCTCTATACAAAGTTGGATGTTCGGTGGGGGTACAACAATATCAGGATCAAGGAAGGAGACGAATGGAAGGCAGCCTTCAAAATGTCATCAGGCTCCTTCGAACCTTTGGTGATGTTCTTCGGACTCACTAATTCGCCAGCCACCTTCCAAGCCATGATGAACCATCTCTTCAGAGAACACATCGATAGCGGGCATGTGACGGTGTATATGGACGATATCCTCATCCACACACACAACTCCATAGGATTTCACCGACGCCGAGTGCGAGAAGTACTCCAAACCTTGCAGGACAACGAACTATATCTTAAGCCAAGCAAATGTACCTTTGAAGTGTCAGAAGTCGAGTATCTGGGGATGATAGTGAAACCGGGAGGAATCGCCATGGACCCTGTCAAGGTAGAAGGGATCAGAAATTGGAAACAACCCCGCAGTCTGAAAGAAGTACAATCTTTCCTCGGCTTCCTCAACTTCTACAGGAGGTACATCACAGGATTCAGTTCAGTAGCGCGACCGCTGAACCGTCTGGTCGCGGAACTAAACAAAGGAACCCGATTTCATTGGGACCCTGACCACAAAAAGGCATTCAGAGAACTCATCACAAGGACCACGACCGCCCCAGTCTTGCAACAACCTGACTTCGAAAAGCCGTTTGTCGTAAACACAGACGCTTCAGGCTACGCATTAGGAGTGGTCCTACAACAACAAGACGATAAAGGAAGACTCCGACCCATCGCCTATCTCTCCAAAACCTTCAGCGACCAACAGAGGAACTGGGATGTCTATGACAGAGAACTCATGGCAGTTATTGAGGCGCTGAAACACTGGAGAAGATACCTACTAGGCGCAAAACATCAAGTGCGTGTCAAGGCGGACCACGACAACCTCCAATACTTCCGAAAACCCCAAGACCTGAACCGACGACAAGCAAGATGGATGAAGGTCATGGCCAACTACAACTTCGTCATTGACCACCAACCAGGCAGACAAAATGTAGTAGCAGACTTCCTCTCGAGACCATTTGAAGAAGATGAAGGACAAAACGACAACAAAGCTACTACACTCCTACCTGAACTCCGCTTTGCCAAGATGACCTTCCCAGAGGAGTTAGGAGAATGTAGGGCAGTCCTCGCCCGCTTCCACGACCACCCCACAGCAGGACATCCGGGGATTGACAGAACCAAAGCACTGCTGAAGCGCAGATATGAAGGTGACGACATTGACCACTTCGTGAAAAGTTACGTCCAAGGATGCGCGGTCTGTCAGGCCAGTAAAACTAGAACCAACGCGTGCAAAACCCCGACCTACAACCTGGATGTACAACCCGACTTAGGCCCATTCAGGAGCGTGTCTATGGACCTCATCATGGACTTGCCCCTCAGTCACGGGTATAATGCTGTTCTAACCATTGTTGACCAAGGATGCTCTAAAGCAACTAAGTTCATCCCCTGTACCACGGAGATCTCCGCGGAAGGAGTAGCAGAGAGGTATTTTCGCCACTTGGTACCCTGGTTTGGAATCCCCACTTGGATCATCTCCGACAGGGACCCTCGTTTCACATCAGGCTTCACTAAAGAACTCTGTCGCCTTATGGGGATCACCCAAAATATCTCTACAGCCTACCACCCTCAGACCGACGGACAGAGCGAAAGGGCGAACCAATGGCTCGAACAATACCTTTGCTTATGGGTCTCGAACGAACCCGAGAGATGGAGCGAGTATCTGACACTCGCAGAATTCACCCACAATACTTGGCCACACGAGAAGACGGGCTACTCCCCCCATCAACTCCTTATCGGATACCAACCTGAAATCCACCTCGACCTAGATACCTCAACCGTCCCCAAGGTTCAGGAAAGACTAGAACAAATCCAAAAGGCTAGACACGACGCCACTAGGCTGCATGAGGCCGCTAGGGAATACCACCCCAAAACCATGTTCCAACCAGGTGACCAGGTTTGGCTCGAAGGGAAGAATCTCAGGACACATCACCCAACCCTCAAACTAGCCCCCAGACGTCATGGACCCTTCAAAATCACACATCGTGTAGGCAAGGTGGCCTACCGTCTAGAACTCCCTCTACATTGGAAGATCCACGATGTCTTCCATGTGACTCTACTCACCCCGTATAAGGAGACGGAGGAACACGGCGCAAACTTTGAACGTCCTCCACCTGACCTTATCAATGACGAGGAAGAGTGGGAGGTCGATCAGGTGCTCGACACGAGGCTTTTTGGGTGTAAGAAGCGACGGCAATACCTTATCAGTTGGAAGGGATACCCACAGTCCGAGAACTTGTGGATCAATGACGTCGACCTCCATGCACCTGACCTTATCGCAGCCTTCCACCAGAGGAACCCTGTCACTAAGTGCCGGGGTCGTCGCCGCTCTTAAGAAGGGGGTAATTCGCCATCTTTTTCACTATTCCCCCATTCCTAGCCCCCTTCCCTTCACTCAAAACTTCCTACCCATGTCCAACATCAGCTATGGCTCCCCAGAACCCCGCATCCTCGACATCGACTCCACCGTCCTCATCGCACGACACGAGGAGGGCATCTGCGCCGCCGACTGCATCCACCAACACGAAGAGGAAGTCCCTCCGTCCCCTGTCCTCGACAGAAACACTGCACGCATCGCAGTCGAGAACTATGTCAAGTGCATGTATCCGGAGTGCACCATATACGACACGAAACGAGCCATCGACACAGCCTTCTTCGAGGGACTGGAGGAGGAGTCTAGCGAACAGACTCAAGAGCGCATCATTGCCATCACCAACAAAGCGATCAAGGATCTTCATCTCAACACCAAACACGTTAGAGGTGATGTACACAGACGAGTATCCACCCTGGAGACGGGTGGAGGACAGCCAAGCGATAAGTCGCCTCCGTCCACTTCCCGAGAATCACAGACCCACCTTCAGAACAATCTTCGACCATGGGGTAGCCCGACATGGACCCCATCCCTCCCCTTCCACACCCTTGACGTCCACCTCAACAGCATTATTCAGGCACTCGGATCCCATGACGATGCCTCCCAGTCAGCTAGAGAGCAGGAGGTCAATGTCCTTAGAGCTGAAATGGCCTCCAGACGATGGGACAACCACGGATCCTATGGGGAGCGCCTCCCAGCCATCCGACAAAGTATAGTCGGAAATATTGAGATGCTGACACAGAGTGATCTAGAATACAGGATCACCGAGTTGAAGAACGAGGCGAAGAGACGTCGAGAGACCCAGAAGACACCAGCCGTCTACTGGAGTGACGAAGAGTACTCGCCTAAGTCCCCCGAGCGGTCCCCCTCTCCTGCCCCCATTCCTATCCCTCCGCGGATTAAAACACCGCACCCTACTCCCACTACAGAGAACGAAGTCGTCATCAACCTCTCCATGGAAGTCGAGACCGAAGACGAGCCTGTCACACCCCCGGCACAGGACACCTTGAAGCTCGACACCCCTGGGACACTCCCCTTACGTCTCAATCATACCAGAGAACATCCCCAACGCCCCTTCTTGACCAACAACGTCCATAACCCCTCTTATTACACTCGACTCATCCCTGACTCTTTGGGAGTACTATGCCCCGCCAAGTATGTGGCCTTAGACTTCACGCGTAACTCCCCCCACCTCCGACTCACTATGGGAGTCGGACACCCCATCTGGAGGACCCCTCTCCACGCTACCGCAGAAGCAGAACCAGGACCGGCTCTTACCGCCCACCAACAGAGACTCCTCAAAGGAGAACGCGGCCGTGACAGCCACCAATACTTTGTCGACCAGGCCTTGAAGATGCAAAAAGACCCTTACCTTAGGGGAGAAGTCATCTGGTTCTGCGAAGCATCGGAAGGGTATGGACTAGCCATGGAAGAGGAGAGATACTGGCGACGACAGGCCCGCATCGCCACTAACAGAGCGTCAGTGGCACATTCTCGGGCAGCGGTGAGGAAGGAGAGGTTGCAGGACTCTCTCAACAGACTCAAGTCGACGCACGCCTATGCCAAGTTGTACCCTCACCTGAAAGAGGCAGGTAGGAGGAAATTCAGGGCGGCAGAGGCCAACGACCATGCCAGGAGGATGTTCCTCGCCCGCCTCGATGCGGCCGGTCGCCCCACCAAACCAAAGAAGGAGCAGTTGTGGGAGATGCAGACGGTAAGCGACCTGTCCTCGTCCTCCCCCTCCTCAAGCCGGTCCCTCCACTCTTACCGAAGCGACTCGGAGCGTCGCGCCTAAGAAGGGGGTAATGTCACGTTGCCTCGACCTCGCGTGGACTATTCTTTCTTTCCCAGCCACATTACACCCTCGCATCCGGAGGGCTTCTCTTTACGATACATGCCAATGGACTTCTGACCCTCTTTCCCTATGGTACTTATCTTATGGACTACTTACCACTCAGTAAGGGCTCTAGGCCCTCTATCTTCGTACCCCATACTCTGGACTATGACGCAAACCCCTGTCTCATGACTCGACGGCCATACGGGCCCTTGTACTATACTGGATATGGATCTCTGACTCGACCGAAGACTGGATCATGGGACAGACCTATGGAAGGCAGTGGAATGTACTGGAAGGGCCTTAGGAGCGCCAGTGGACGTACTGTAGACTACTTAAGGACTTGTGACGTCTCTAGGTAGCCTTAGGTCTGTTCTCCTCGTGGATATACCTTCTAAGTCATCCCTCTCGTTGTGTGAACCCTCACTCCTCAAGCTTATTGCTTGACCTCGCTTAGAACAGACCAGACAAGTCCGAGGATGTATCAAGTCCTGACTGAGACTTGTGGACACGCTTAGGACTTAGGCGTGACATTTACAAAGAGTAATGGAGTGGCATGGTTGGTAAGGCTGCTTGCTAAGCAGCCTTACTAATGTACATCTCAAGCCTTATGTAATGGGTCCATGCTACAACTAGCAACTAATTCCTGCAGGCATTTTATGCCTGATAACTCTGCTATCTCCTGACAACTCCCCCTTATGTTAGGGTAGGACGTTCCCTTCTGTACGACTTGTACGTCCGGTGGTGACAGAGGCAAGTATTCTGATCGATGCTCAAGCTAAGAGCAATAGTTCGGGTGGTTCACAAGATAAGAGGAGGGACTGGAATGCAGGCACCCAGTGTAGGAGTTCGATGTCAAGTCCTGTTTATTGAGAAGGACTAATCTGCAGTACAAGGCAGTATCCTACAGGCTTATATAGCTATTGGTACAATGAGGTCATCAGAGCATAGTGGAGTAAGATGAGGTCACAGTGGGGCCTCTTAGTAAGAAGTGGAGCAACGACGTCATGATGATGTGGAAGGCTGTGCGGTAAGTGGAGTAGTCATGGGGTCAAAGGGGAGGGAAGGTGCACAGTCAGAAGAAAAGAAAATAAGTCCGAGTACGTATCGTAACATTATCCCCTTTTTAGGGATGATTGTCCTCAATCTTCAACAGTCGTACCCTTGATTGTAGTCCTCATATGCATCATAAGCATACTCCCAATACTTGTCGTCTTCTGGTTGCGGATGCGGGCATTTTTGGTTACTATATTTTTTGGCCCGGCACTCCTGGAAGTCCTCACAGCGGTAGTGGGGGAAGCGGCAGGTTTCCACGCTATGTCCTTTGCTGTCGCAGAGGTGACAATAGGAATCCCAAATACACACTTCCCTTGTGTGTCCAAGGCGTTTGCAGCCTTCGCAGCGATGACGGGCTTCCCAATTCTTGGGGCAGAATTTACGGGTATGTCCATGCAGGGCACACATGGTACACACGGGGCCCTGAGGTGGCCAGTTGGGAACGAGGGGATTGGTAGGGATGGGGTCTTGTTGAGACGTTGATGCGGTCGTGGAGGAGGATGCAGCCCGTTGGTTTTGGGCTGCCTTGGGCTCGGGTTCGTCGTGATGGTTGGGGAAACAGTTGGCGTGACGGGGATAAGGATGATAACGGAGGGGGTGTGGCAATGGCTGAGTATTTTGCATTTTGCCGATGAAGTCGGCGGCCTCTAGTCGTTTTTGAGCCTCTTGCCAGATTCTTCGCTCCTTGAAGGCTAGGTCTTGCTGGCGGCGGGACTCGATCATGGCTAGGGTTTCTCTGGTGCAGGCATGACGAAAATGCTCTACCTCCGCTTTGATACGTAGGTCGCCTATTTCTTTGACGGCGGCGTCGATTTGTTCCTTGGCTGGTGACCCAAAATAAAGTCGTGCGAGTTCTTGGTCAGTCATGCGGGTGTGGGTGCCGTCAGGATTTGGGAGAAACAAGTCTTCTCCATAAATGTGGTGTCCCGGTCCCTTGGTGAGTAGTATTTTTGGGTTGGGGCCGGGTTGATACTTTATATACTCGGCCACTTCTTCTTGCCAAGTCTCTTCGTTCAGAATAGTGCGTTTCATGAAGTGGGTGTGTGATGGGTTATTGTATAACCAACCCGCCATGGGGTTGGTTTCGGGTGTAGGGGATCGGGGAGCGTAGGGGACTTCCCCTTCTTCGTCAGGGGATTCGGAGCGGATGGGTGATGGCAGCGTGGTGAAGGGTTGAGCATGAGGGGACGGGGGAAAGTTCGATATAGCGAGGCGTTTAGGGGTGTGTTGGTCGTTGAGGGTGCCATCCTCGTTATGGCCCCTCCAGTGAGTGTCGAGTCATTCTTCGATACGACTAAAGTGTTTCAGCTTTGCACCT
>QLPC01000889.1:6925-31144 GCA_003314055.1 Lactifluus hygrophoroides | reverse complement strand
GAACGAGTAGATGGACATTTTGGGGGGATTGGACAGACATGACGGGGAGAGCGATGTTAGAGTGGCTACAAAGGAAGGGAGGGGGTCGATAGCTGACGAGGATTTAAATTAGCTTAACTGCGGGATAACGGGAGTTGGGGCCGCGCGTATTCATCATACTCGGGCTATTCGGCAGAACCTGATGCGGATGCGAGCCCTGCATTGTCATTCACGTCATTACGTGAGGCTCAGTTCATTGCAGGCGTCTGCTGGACAAATGTCGAGTTGTCAGCCGATATTAAGTCAAGTGCTGCGCCAGCGCCAGACAGTGCAGAGCCATCATGAAAGTCGTAAACGGTGTGGTGCTTGTTCAACTCAGCTAGGGACAGGGTCCAGCCAGGACACAGGGCGGCCCAATCCACAAGTGACCGAGCGCGTGCACGCTTCGGGGGCCGCACTCACCCACCTGGGCAACGCCGCCACGCCTTTGCCTCGCCACGCCACGCCACGTCCTCACACACACTCCCTAGCCAGGCTCCGTTGGTTCAAAACGCGCTCGCACTCTTTTACAACATAATCTACATATTGCTGTATCGATCCGTCTCAACCCCACAAAAATCAGCCCCATAATAATACTCGCTTCAACCCCATCGACGCCATGGCCCAACCTATTTTTGACGAGCACCCCCTTCAAGATTACCTCAGGCGTTCGTCCCTTCACGTATCTCACGATGCTTCCAAATCACATCTTGACCTGTTTCACAGAATCGGGCGATGTGTTCGAACCCATACCTGGCGCAATGCCTAACCTTTTTGATCCATCCGAGTCCGAGTCCGAAGAGTCCTCCGATGACCCGGATCCTGACCTCAAGCTGTGGTCCTGGTTACCGACGCCTATATTACGCCTCGCGGAGGTAAGCATATTGTTTCACGTATTTCGAAAGCGCGTTCCGCTGCTAGATCGGCCTGCTGTAAGCACGTCCGACTGCTCTTACTATGAGCAATCGACCTTCTTTATTAGAGGTCCCTATTATGCCGTAGATCTCGTTACCCTCCCTTTCCTCTCTTCATGACTATGATGAATTTCCAACTGTCTATGATACTGAATGTCTTCACTTTCCAGTTCCTCAATATTATCGTGACCTCGCTGCAGAACCAGCAGTCGACGCTACAGCAGTTCTCTGAGCACTTTAAATATGATGTCATATCATCCTCCCTTCTCTCTTCCTCCATAACTGCACCCTCTTCAACTCGGCGACGTTCATACCCTGATGATTCCCCTTCTCACGATCTTGATCCGACCTCTAGAACACGTCCTACGCTGCCTACGGTGACCCTCCCTCCAACAAGCCGCAGTCCCGCATGGTCACTGGCTCTTGTTTTCCTATGCCTAGTTTTCCTTTCCTTCGATTATTTCCTGTTGTGTATCTTACTTGGAACCGTACTTTATTACATGGAATCCTATACCAACAATCCTGAATATCTAACCCGATTTATGACCCAAGTAAGTGTCCCGCCTCATCTCTATTCAATCACCCACTAACAGACGTTGTGTAGACCTTGGATGTTCTTAATGACCTAATTGCTGCAGCACAACTATGGGACTCTACCGTACAAGAAGCCATCAACCTTCTCGAACTCGAAGAGAGCGCGTACGTAGTAGCCATCCACTAGTTCTACCCTGGCCTAACGACATTTCTCAGGACACCCTTGTCACCTACCTCGCCCCTTCGGGTGGCCCTCCATTCTTCCCTACAGAGCACGCAATCACAGTCTGACAACGTCAGGCATGTCCTTGTAGGACTCACCTCACCCTCTGCACTCGCTCAACTGTCCGAGATGTATGCACCACCATCACCCATGAAACCTCTCACACCACTTCGTGCCCGCTCGAGTTCTACTACAGCAACGTTTCATATGCGGAGCTTCTCAACTCCTTCGTCAGAAAAGCGTGTATCTTGGAACGGTAGCATGCCATACAGTTATGCGGCGCTTGCAAGCGCCGGTAGCCCAACTCGACAGTCCTTGAAGCGGTGGGAGAAACGCAGGTCAGATGTATCGGCATTACTTCTGCGGCCAAGTGGTGTAACGATGAGCGCGCCGGTGACACCCCAACCAGGGAAGTCGCTGGAGGGTGTAAAGGAGGAAGGGAGTCATTCAGACGCATCGAATATCTCTGAGCAAGAGGGCGATGCTGATGCTGCGGTACCACCTGAAGAGCGGGGACAATTCGCATGCGCCGCATTAGAGCTTCAGCGTCAAAAGCGGAGAAGAGGTATCGAAGCGTTCGTTTCTTCCACCCTTTCATCACGTCCCAAGTATGTTGCGGACAACTCGCAACCTCTGCACTCGACACACATTACTCGTCTGGAGAATAGGTCTTCCCCGTCTAGCCCATCTCCATCTCACCTACGCTCCTCGTATCCTGGCTCGCGTTTTACTGCAATGCAAATGCCACGGCACCCGCTCTCGCTCAACTCACTGACTTTTGCACTCAACGGCGCGCTGGCTGCGCGGCGCTACGCTGCGTCGCACCTGTTAGCGTTGCGGTTCGGAGGCGGAGATAGTCTGGACGACAGCGAAAGAGGGAGCGAGAGCTACTGGGAGGACGTACGTTCAGTGATGGCACTGTTAACAAGCGCACTCGCCAACGCGACTGCTCCTCTGATCGACGCGCTCGACGCGCGCGAGCGCGAACGTTTGCGCACAGAAAATCCAACTCCTACCACACCAAACTCACCTTCCTCCTCCTCGGGCTCTCTCACGCGACCCTCCCCCGAGCAGCACCGATGGCGAGTCCATCGGGCGTCGTCGCACCTGGTGTCGTTTGCGCCACTTCCGAGCCACCTTTCACGGTTCGCGGCGCACGTCGACGGACTTACAAATGCGCTGAACGATGCGCGTTCACACCTCGAATCGTGCGTTGCGTCTCTGCGCGGCGGAACAGCCAGTGTCCCTAGGGCTTCCAGTAATCTGCAAGATGTGCCTGCGCTGCAAGCCTACGAGCGTCTCCGGCGCGAGCTGGGACTTGCCCTGCGCGAATGCGAGCGTGGGCGCGAGCCGCTGCTGGAGCTGTTACGATCACAGTCGGCGGAGGATGAAGATGATGATGAGGAGGACGAGGACGGTGTACCAGCGCTCGGCCTGGACGCAGAGAGCTCAGATTCTGACAAAGACGCAACGCAAGTTCGGTCACCATCGCCCCCTCCTTTCGCGCTACCGTCCTCGCCGACAGACGCGGTCCTCGTGGAGAAAGGGCAGCAGGATGATCACGTGACCCATCCGCACGTGCATGATCAAGAGGAGCATGGCGTGCTCGTGGTCGGACTGGAACGCCTCCCACCTCCCGGCATCGAACAAGTATTCGAGGCAGATGTAGATGCAGATGTAGATGTAGATGGCGCACGCCCTCGTCCACGCTCAAAACTATCCCGCGCGGAGCGGATCGCCGCGGTCAAAGCGCGCCGCACCGCGAAAGCGCTGCCTGCTGGTCTGGGGCTGTCTATTTCTCACGGGCACGATTCCTCGACCAGGACGGGTGTTCCTGGGGAGGAGAGGTGGGGGCATGGAGGGGATGTGGTGCAGGAGTTGAAAGACGTGATTTGGAAAGTGGGAGAGCAGAGGCGGCAGAGGGAGCAGCAGCAGCAGCAGGTGCAACAACGGCAACTTGCGACGGCCATCGCCGCCCTTCCAGAACGAGAACCGTCAACTTTGGTAGATGATGTGTTCGCGTCACCGCAAGGTTGACCGTCGCTTCTGCCTCTGTCCTTCGCCTAGATCCAAAGAGGCCATCTTCACATTGTATTCCCTTGTCGATCGATAGTCACTCTCGAGGATTTTCTTTTCTGCATCGTTGGTCACGCCGGGCCTGCTTCCATTAGTCAATAGTCCACCAGGACGAATCTCTGATTGAAGGAACTGCATCAGAAAAAGGTGGTCACGCTGTGTAGGAAAATCATTGGAGTGTGATAACTTTGTTTAATTGATGTTGATGTGTGAAGTACACTCAAACTTCCGCACATCATCAAACCAGAATCAGAGCAATGGGACAAAGATATGAAGCTATGAAGGACAAAGTCTTTGAGCATGGCATCACGGGGTGACTTGATTGACCATTGGAAAGCGATGTCGTGATTGTTCACGAGCTCGAGAGGCTATCAGCATCTGCAGGACTTGTACCCCCCCTTCCCATTGACAAAATTGACATCTCTGTCTAACGTTTCCTTGCTGAATATGCTGAATATTACCGCCACGGTGACGACAGGCGTGACAGCTATTTTCTGTTATCATCCGTCTTTGGCGCGGAGGGGATACCTCTTCTCTAAGGTTGACCAAGGATACACTCCCCTAGTTTTGGGAGCGGCATTTTGTTTTGTTTTGGAAAGAGCCTACGACGTGTTATATTTACCTCCCAGCCGACTGATATTCCGCTCACGATGTCATTGCTATTCCGTAGAGATACACGACGGGCAAGAGTATGCCAAGACTTGAAAGTGGGATAATGGGGGATAAAGCACAGAAGGAGAGAGAAGCCATGCCGAAACAAACAAGATGTGGTAGAAGAGAACATACATATACCGTCAACTCTATATTAAAAGAGATAGATGCAATGCGGTCCGTTGCCAGTGGGCCACCGAAACACCCTATTTGAGCTATATAACATATTCAGGCTGTATGACGGCCTGCTGTATCGGATTAAGTAAACTAGTTAATAAACGAGTTATCAGTTACGGACCTTTCGAAGTGTATCGCCTAATGAGTTGGCTGTAAGCTTAGGCAGAGTACACTTGGCGGATCGTCGAGGCGTGGTTATCTTCTTCACTCCGCATGGTCAGACAAAAACTGCACGATCGACTGATGGCCGTTCTTCGACGCAATCTGTAGTGGCGTCTCGCCGTTCATGGTCTGCGCATTGGCATTTGCGCCACCCTCAAGTAGCATCTGCACTGCGTCGATATTCCCGGCGCATGACGCTATATGTAGCGGGGTCCAGTGGCCGTTATCTTGTGCGTCTACATTCGCACCGTGCTCTTGTAACGACTGCATGATATAAAGATGTTCAGTAAATGATAGCCACAGCAATCCTTCACGGTCCTGGGCCTCCGCATGTATATTTGCGCCACATTCGAGCAGCAGCTGCGCGGCCTTGGGGTCCCATCCGTACGACACCATATGTAACGGAGTCGAGTGGTTATTGTCCTGCGCGTCTACATCCGCTCCTTGATCCAATAACAATGGCACTGAGTCGCTATATCCCCGCTCCGACGCAAGGTGCAGCGGTGTCTGGCCCTTGTTGTTTCGCAGGTGGACATTTGCACCACACTCAAGCAACTGCTGAACGACCTCGCGATTCCATCGGCACGTTGCCAGATGTAGCGGGGTCGAGTGGTCGTTGTCGTGCGCGTTTACATCTGCGCCTTGGTCGAGTAAGAGCCGCACCCTGTCGAGACGTCCGACCTTCGAAGCAAGGTGTAATGGTGTTTGGCCAACGTGATTCAGCATAATTATATTTGCGCCAGAGTCCAGGAGAAGTTGCATGGCCTTCATGCCCAGTATATAGCGGGAGGAGTCCCACTCGACAAAAAATGATGCGGTGTCTTTTTCGTGGAATATATCAATTGGATCATGATAGAAATACGGTTCAGGAGGATCTTCTGGGCGGTTTGCAGCCAAATGGAGTGGTGTGGTGTGGTGATTATCTTGCGCATCGACATCCGCACCTCGGGTTAGTAATAATTGCAGCATGTCGCAATATCCGCCCTGCTTCTCCTCATGCTCATAAGATTTCATATATAACTGGGAAATGTCAACTCTTTCGCCCCTTGTCGCAAGATGTAGTGGCGCCTCGCCCGTGCTATTCCGTGCATTGACATTTGCGCCACTATTGAGAAGTATCTCCGCGGCATTGTGGTGCCATTTATACGATGCTAGATGCAGTGGGGTTGAATGGTCGTCATCGTGCGCGTCCACATCCGCACTGTTTTCCAATAAATATCGCACGATGTGGGGGTGTCCACGTTGTGATGCATGGTGTAGTGGTGTCCGGCGCTTGTTATCCCGCGTGTGGATATTCGCGCCACGTCCGAGCAACACTCGCACGATCTCGAGGTCCCAAGCAAGATGCAGTGGTGTCCGGCCCTTGTTATCCCGCGTGTGGATATTCGCGCCACGTTCGAGCAACACCCGCACGATCTCGAGGTCCCAAGCAAGATGCAGTGGAGTCGAGTTGTCGTTATCTCGCGCATTCACATCCACACCTTGGTCTAGTAAAAGTTTCACGAGGTCGTAATGTAGGCCCTTTGAAACACAGTGTAGTGGTGTCCTGTTCTGCTTGTCCCGTGCATGGACATTCGCGCCACGATCCAGCAGCACCTGCGCGGCCTTTCGGTCCGTAGCAAGATGCAACGGAGTCGAATGGTCGCTATCCCGCGCATCTACATCTGCACCTTCATCCAGTAATAACTGCACGATGTCACGATCCCCAGCCCACGATGCAAAGTGTAGTGGTGTCTGAGCTTTGCTGTCACGGGCATTCGGGTCCCCGCCCATGTCAAGTAGCTGTTTCCCAACTTGAATGTCACATTGACCGGGGCTCGCGGCCAAATGCAGAAGCGTCTTGCCATGGTCGTTCCGAACATTCACATCTACACAATGTCCAAGTAGTAACTGGAAGACCCCCATATGACGTTCATAAAAGGCTGCATGTAGTGGCGTACCGTAGTAACCACCGCTTGCGATCTCTGGATGCTTCATAATTAGGTGCTCTACTAGGCCGCGGAATCCAAACTCTGCCATGTAGTATAACGGAGCTGCTTGCAGGCGTTCCGGACGATGGCAGACCTCTCCGTAAGGTACGTTCAGACCACGCATCCAGACCCATGCGGCAAGATGTGGCTTGTCGGCATCGAAAAGATCGGCGAGCCCGTCACCTATATGTGAAATTACGTTCTTGAACTCGGCATGGTCGCCAAAGTGATGAGCGGCATAGTCAGCTAGAGGGAAGTGCTTTATGGCCCAGTGGTCGATGTCGTAATCCAACAGAAGCAGGGCGGCAAGGCACGCTTGGGCCATGACTGTGTGCGCAGGTTCAGGGAGAATAGGATAATGTGGAATATCCTGTACGATGGCAAGGCGATCCGACGTGAGGAACTCTTTGACGGAAAAATGCGAAAACTGAACCACTCGAAAATGCTCTTTTGCAGCATCCTCTCCGAACCAACGCAGGCCTTCGGCCTCGCTAACTGTGATTAGACTGGAACATGCCAACATCACAGCAGCTTCTTGATCTTCCCAGCGAAAATCCACATTCAGTTTTGGAGTGTCCTTAGCTGTGAAGTCAACTGCCAGTACTTCCGCAAGCTCTTCGACGCGAAGTGGACGGACGGCGACAGTGAGGCATTGCAATAGTCGGTGTGTGTAATCTTGGTTCTCCTTGGGAATTTCCCGTAGTATGCGTGCATATGTCTCGTTCAAGGTTTCCGGCAGGTCCCCAAGAACACGCCGCACACTCGGCGCGAGACAGCGGCGTAGACTCTCAAGTTGGCAATATACCCAGCGAAACCTGCCTGGAAGTATGAAAAAGAGTCATGGCCAGATAACGATGCCCTCACATTCCATCAGCTCTCTCAGAGAGCGTCTCAATGATCAATTTCTTGTCTTCCTCCCGCCATTTCTTCATCTTCCTGTCCGAGTAAACAACCGTCTTCACATAATCGACGATATCCGTCCTTTGACCACTTTCGTCGTGGAGGGATATGCAAGAACATGTTAAAGACTCGAGAACATTCCGGATGTCGATCTCCTGACGGCTCGTGAGGCACAAACGCAAATTGGGAAGGCGCAACTCGACGAGTTCCTCCACAAGCTCCAGGACCTTCCCACGTGATGATGGTATCCCACGAGTGTCGGGACACTCGTCAAGCGCATCCACGATCAGATAAATGGGGACTTGTCCCGGGATCTTGATCATGTCCTTGAGGCATTGTGATAATGCGTCATCCCCTGGCTGCGTCACAGTCGAGCCACGGTTGTGTATCGAATACAAGTTGGAAAGTATGTCGAGGTAAGAATCTGACTGATCGCAGAGCTGGATGATGAGAGAAGATATGAAAGCACGGACGTCTTGCTTGCCAGTGTCCCTAAAATCGAAATAAAAATAGGCCAAATATGCTGACCCAGTGCTGGAGATAGCTTCGATAGCCCGGATGATCGCAGAGCTGGTTTATAGTAGAAAATAAGAGCTGTTCGATCCGCGATAGATTGCGAGAAGACACACCTGAGAACACTTTTTCCCGAACCCGCTGCGAAAAAAAAAATCAGTCAGTATCAACCAGGGAGTATGATAGGTTGGCAGAGAAGAGTATACGTTTTCCGTGGACCCACAATAGAGAACCGGATGCCTTCCAATCCGAGAACCTGCTGCCTTCAGTAAACCACGCCGCAGTGCCTTTGAGGTGGGAGCTACACGCGCTATTAAGGTTAACGGAAGGATCCTTAGGAGAGAGCCATGATCTAAGTTTCTGTCGTAGCTGATTCCCTGGGAAAGTGTTTGAGTTTTTTTAGCTAACGACTTTTTTGATATCACGAACGATCGTTATTGTGCGACTCGTTTGCCATCTGTTGAATGACTTCTCTCGTTTGTTCGCTCCCTAGAAGTTTGAAATGTTAATGATAATATCGATGCCCAATGTGGTTTGCGCACCACCAAGAACTCTATCCAATTTCTCATCAACGTCCTTCATTCTATCACCTAATTCCTGTGCTTTGTCACCGACACCCTGCACAGTATCACCAATGCGTTCCATTCCAGTGCTGACGGCCATCACTTTGTTGTCTATGGCCATTACTTTGTCATCAACGCCATGCGTGGCCTTGAGGCCTTGTGCAGCCACCATCCGGTCCTCGTCTTGTGTCAGTTTGTCCAGCCGGCGCAGAGCATCATCAATATCCGTCTTTCCCGTGAGCCTCGTAAGAAATTTTTCTGATGAAAGATTAAGTCAAGAGAAGGTCTAGCCGTCACGAGCCAACTCACTAGCTTTTCCCTTCTTCGTTTCCTTTGTGGCGATGGCAAGGACAGAAAGCACTTCCACCATGACCTTTACGATAATGTCTATCATTGCGGGCGTCAATGTGACCTCGGTATACGTCTCGAGGCGTCTGAGGAAATTTTCAATGCGTTCGAAAATGTCAATGAGCGTGACTTGGCTGGTACCAACAGCCTGAACAGCCTGAGACAAATATGTGTCACAATGGCCGTGCAAAGGAATAAAGGAAAACACTCACTGATAGCAGAACGCCGATACCAGTAAAGATCACACTCGCGGGAGAGTAAACCTGTAGATCAATGTCAGAACACTGACCCCGAATGATCACCCAACCGTCTGGAGACGTACGAGGCCAACAGCCGCGCCAACGGTCGCAGAAAATGCAAAAAGTAAATTCACTATTGGGTTTAACCACTTTGTCAACCCGTCATTATCGTCATTGCTGCTTCCAGGTCTGTCGAAGCCAGGAACTTGCTTTCGAAGCACAGCGAGGATGGCATCGGCAGAGGAGCAAGCTGTCAGCTCTGCAAGTAGTGGATGGGTAGTGAGATTGTTCCCAGTCTTCCTCGAATACGCCGTCAAAGCTGTATCAAAAGTAGATCGAAAGTTGGAGGACACGTCAGTAGCGTCAATGCCAGTGGAAGGGAGAGTCTGGGACATGGTGGTTGTGGCGAGAGGAAAACAGCTGCAGACTTGGCTATATATTCTTGACGATAATCTGGCTGTGTCCTCGGCTACGCCGGATATAGTAGAGATCGATAGACGCGCAGGAATTTTGGCTGCCAATCGTGGGAAAGAGGCACTTGGTTTCGAACATTCCTCCTGCGCCGACCAATCGAGCAGACCCCCATAGGACTTGCAAGTATTCGATGGCACAGTTACTCCCAAGAAGATTTCGAGCCTAGTGAATGGCCGCGCCAATTCCGTCTCTCTCTTCTTTTTGGTGAGTTTTACTGAATGGACGGCGGTGACAAGCGATGGATGACTGGAAGCAGCGGGCTCAGCGCTCAGTCACGGGGGTCTCGTTGTCACAGGCTACAGTACGTGTACAATGCCATCGCTCACTGGAAAACACTTTTAATGTTACTGGGGCATCATCAAAGTCCTGCCGTAAATTATGACAGTGCACTGTGTCGCGGTTGTGTTCAGGCTCCCCACTGGCGACAACGGGACCGCAGCTAGTATTCAAGGCAGCGACAAATTTACAGTAAACTTTCCACGCACCAGCCGCCGTGAAACTGACTCGGACGATTTGGCCACTGGCCATGGGGCTTCCCTGCACATTGCGAATGTTTTTGAATATGTAGTACTTTTCTGGAAACGTTCTGTGGGCCAGTTGGAGCGAGTATACAACTCTCAGGCCACCGTATCCACCGATCGTCGCTCTGTCCCCCCACGATAACAGCAAGCATTAAATATCGACGATTCACCCATATTCACCATCAGTGCTTACAGGGCTCGTACCCATGGCAAATGGCATCTACCAGCGTCTCTTCTTGGACGCTATACTACCAAGTCATAGACCATCGAAACAAATGCATTGGTCATATATTCGGTGTTCCCATTGTTACAAGTGCAACCATTCTTGTGCTCACCGGAGAGACCTACAAATTACTACCTAAGGAGGTTCAGCAGCAGCTCAGTTCGGCTGACTTGGAGTTCTAGAAGCTGTCCGAACGCCTCGGAAAGGAGTTCGTGAGGTTTGATGATATAGCGCTCGATCGAGCGGTTGGTCAAGCTTTTCGCGACAGACACGAGGTGCAGCGACTCCAGTCAGCCAGAAATATTGGGACGAACAACTCCTTGAAGAGAGCTTGCATCTCATCGCGCGGGTTTCGCAAGGAGTCCCAGCTGGATGTGCCTCACTTCCTATTCGTTCGACGTCGCTTCAGCTCAAGTCGTCTAAAACTTATAGTTCAGTCCCCAGACAGTCAACCTGGGGGCCGAGTCAACACTGATCTAGTCCAACGATATTAATTTATGTTCATCGTTGTGGCGAATTTCCACTATTGGACGTTTTCCGGTCTTGAGATGAATAGAATACGGTTGGTAGATCGGGTCCCACCACTTATTGAGGAATAGGAACGGATGTTAGGCACGTAGCGAAGGTTGTCTGTTAACGTTCGTCGTCTGCGCTCCAGGATGCTAATCTCAATATGATGAGTGAGGCCGAGCTGGCCCATTTAGTATACATTGCATCAATTAAACCATCAAAATGGTGGTTGCGAAAGGGTCGTAACGAAGCCTTCAAGCGACTCGATGCGTTTTCGCTCTTCTACGCCTTTGCATTTTCTTATGAAGCAGAGGAAGAGCCGGGAAGAATCAGCGTCAGGGCGTGAGAGTCAATGCGTGTGCGAAATTGCCCTGGTCTGACGGTTTAAATTAGAGTTGAAGATCCTTGTCCCCACCAGATTATTGTCCGGAACGGTGAGAATGAGCGTCGTTCTTATCAACCTACAAACCATTTCACTGCGTGGAAGTCGAGACTGCCCCGTCTGTTTATTCGGCTGTCCGCGGTGGGGTCCAAAGATGAGATGCATCGAAGGCTTCGTTTCATAGGTTGGATGGCGCCGACAGGTGGTCTTGTGGGTAAGGTGTTCCTCTGTTTCCTCGAGAAGAGTGGAAGAGGATACAGAGATGATCTTGGAAGTATATATTTGCCAAGCAGTTGATCATGCTGGATGACAATCCGTTGCATCGGCCGTTCGTTGGTTGAGCGATACGAAGGAATCGATGTTGACGTCTCTCGTCTCTGTGATGACGATCGTGACACACGGGTGATTGTTGATTGTTGATTGATAAGGACGGTAAACAGGAACTCGAATGTCCAAACCAAAAAGTCAAAGAAACAGGCCGGAGCCGACGGTGAGAGATCTCGCGAAACTCAGGCCGAATTGAACTTACACACTGGCAATGGGCTGTCAATTCGATGTCAAGTCGATTTTGAAAAGTGACTACTGATGTCAGTGACTGATGTGACTCTTCGACTAACTTATGGTATTATCAGCATGTCAATCATTGCGGACTCGGAAATCTTGGCGACTGGCACTGGCACGTCGCGGAGCTTAGCTCTATTTTTAACCAACCTGGAACCGATTAGTACGAGTGCTACGGCACTGGTGGGTGATGAGGCCATGCCCCCTGAGAAGGTTACTCCTCGGCGTCACATCGAGAGAATGTCCGCAAAAAAAGGAGGTTACCCCCGGGCCGAGTAACATACAATTATTGGCTCCTCATTGACACCCATCGTGCCATCGACCGACGTGGTCCCGACTGAAATCCGCGTGGTCACGATGCGACCATGTGAACCATAAACCAAAGCAAAAAAAAGGACCTATACTGTACTGGTAATTGTAAATTGTAACAATGTTGCCTGTCAACTTACTCCCCCCACACACTGCACACACTGACACCACCTGAGCGTCTTTACTGTAAGTTACTCGAGAAAACAAAAAGACAGCAGGGTCGATTCGGATTCGGATTATACGGTATTGCATATATGGCACTTACAGTTCATTCACGTCACGGCGGGCGGGCGGTGGCGATTTGGCGGCGACGGCGGCGCAAAGAAAAAAGACGGCTTCCATTGGACCATGGACGCTGACAGGGCCACGACAATAAAACAAAAGAAAAAAGGCCTTACACTGGCAGTAAGTTAGTAGTCAATCAGTTGTCCTTGTCCTTGTCCAGAAAACCCGATGCATATAACTTATCTGTGGGTGACTCGGATGTGATGCTACTGCCAGCGTACGTACGTACTGTACTGTACAAAGACGGAGACGAAGAGAGGCCCCTCCCTTTTTTGGCCAATTGGGGTGCTGTACTGGAGGACGAACAGGGCCATCATTACCTTTTTCTTTGAAATTTGAAATGAAGCGACGAATATTAAAAAAGGCTAGGCGCGCAGGGGTGGAAGGATAATTGGCATGATGCATATGATGGCATGAGGGAAGGCTCACTTGGTTCTTGGTTCTGAGCTAATGTGATGCTGATTATTACGACTAGTCTTCGTTCTCAAAGTCGTCCTGGTCCATTGTCTCGACTTTGTTCACAGGTACCATCGAACTCAAAAAAGAGCTCATCACATTCATCAAAATTCATTTCTTCGTTGGTCGCACTGAAACATAGGGAATCGGCTTTGCCGATTGGCTGATATACCGTTGCACGATACAATTATACAAATTAGGAACGAGACACAAAGTAGGACTATTTGAGGCAAATCAAAACGAAGACAAATAGAAAAAAAAGGGAAAGAGTAACCGAAAGTATTGCACTTGCACGACGAACGACACAGGCAGTGGCAGCAACAGCACCAACCAAAAATTGAGAAAGGAGGAAAGGTATGTCTCTACTACAAGGGGAGAAGTGGGCTGGCTGTGTGCGTCAAGGTATCCGCGAGACCGCGATAAATACACGTATCAAAGAAAGAAAGCTGTTCGAGCTGATGAGGTGTTAGTGGCGGGGAACAATACATGGCCAGAGGTGAGTTTTCCAACAAACCAGCGGGAAGTAACCAGTTGAGATGAGAAAAGACGGTGAAGTAGTGGGGAATAAGTATCAAGGACAAAAGCGGGGGAGCAAAGAACACGGTGACAGGGATATAAACGCACAAAGGGAATGAAGAGGTTAAGCCAAGCCAACACCAAAGAGACAATGTGGAAGAGAGGATGGTGCCACCCACAGGGTAGAAGAAGTGGCCAGGCGACCTACTTCAAGTCGAGTGAGGGACCATCATGCACAGATGTCGAGTCAAAGTAAAGCTCCATCTCGCTTAGTGCATTGGTACCAAAGTCAAAGTCCCCGCCATTCATATCAAACATCTCGGACACGTCGAAAGGGAGGTCTGTCATGGGCCCCGATGCTGGAGGTTGGAGTGGAGGTACGGAGACAGGCGCCGTCGGTGGACGCTGGGGATTCATCGGCGGTGCACCACCAAGAAGGGACGTGGGCGTCGGCGCAGGGGGAGGAGCGTTCAGCGGTGTATTCATTTCGCCCTCACCCTCTTTCTTCAATGGTCCGTTCATACTTGGTTGGCCAGGAGGTGGCATCGAACTACCCATCGGCTTGGGCTGCTGAACTGATTGGGGCGGACCTAATTGTCCGGGTAGACGATTAGCTCCAGGTGGTCCTGGTCCACGCATGTGGGCTTGTTGTTGTGGATCTCCTGGTCCGACGGGGGGGCCTGGTACATTGGGGTTTGGTTTATGCATGTTCGCCATGACCTGCCGATACTGGTTTTGATGATTATAAAGCTATAGAGAAAGGCTGTGAGAAGATGAGGTAAGAAGTAAGAAAGATTGAAGTACCTGTGACTGAGACATCTGCTGTGGGTTCAACACGACGCCTGGGGGCCCGTGCACCATATTGGGACTCATGGCGTGCATTGGCGTCATGGGGCCCATACCCATTTGATGCATCTGGGGGCCGGCGAATCCGTTGAGAGGGGCCTGCCCGCCACCCATGGGAACGGGTCCACGCACAGACCCAGCCCCAATCATAGGCTGGGAACCAGGCGGAAGCGAACCAATGGGGGCCATCGGAGGCTGTTGAGGTGGCTGATGCTGCTGCTGCTGTGGTTGTTGCTGTGGTGGCTGCGGCTGTTGCTGCGACTGCTGCTCTGCGGGATTCGGAGTCTTGCGTAGGCGCTTACGCTCTGGCGGGGACTGGTCGTTCCTAGGTAAAGTCTCGTGCTAAGGACACGGTAAGCTCGACGTCATGGTATGATTAATAGAGGGGAAAAAGTGGACGTACCTCTTCACCAGGAGAGGTGCTATTCCGTTTTGCGCCACGTTGCTGCTGCATGGATAACTGCTGTTGCATCGGTTGCGCCATGAGCCCCCGATTTTGCAATTGGCCGGGCACGTTAGATCCCGAGGGACCGGCAACGCCACTATTTGGTGGTACGCCGTGCTTGAGCCGCATAGCTTGCTGAATGATACTTTGCTATAACTCGAGAATAAACAACTGCGGAGGAGCAGGCACGTAGTCAACCACGAACCTTGTCTTCCACAGACCATGATTGGGGATCTCGGTCGGCCAAGCCAGCGCGTTGTTTGGCTTCCGCCATGACTTCTTGTGTGTAGGATCCAAGCTCCGCGTCGAGTGAAGCATGCTGGGCATCCATATGTTGTCGATCTTGACCGGGCGGCATACGTCCGGCCAAAGCTGGGCTCGGATGAGGGTTCATGGGATGATGGGAAGAGGTATCGTGGCGGCTGGGTGGACGCCCAAGTTGCTGGTATCCGGGTGTGGGTGTTGGATGGGCAGAGCCAGCTGGGCCAGGACCTTGTGGTCCGTTCGGGGGCAGCATGGCCCTATTCATGTTGGCCATATGCGGAGAGCGACCGAGTTGGGCCATCGGGCCCGTGGAAGGCTGATGGGGGTTTCCTTGCGACTGAGGGGAGGGGGCGATGGTAGGAGACTGATACTGGGGTCCATTGGGATGTCGTTGCTGAGCATTAAGCGGGCGATTGTTCATTCCACCTGGTGTGAATGCTTGTCCCGGAGGACCAGGTGCGGGAGGAACATGCATGCCGTTGGGTTGAGTGGCCGGATTGACAGGAGCATAAGAAGGAGGAGCGGAGAGAGATGGCGGTTGTCCCGTAGGGCCGATTCCGTTGATCTGAGTATTTGGTAAGGGTGGGATGGGACCTGCTACCCCGCCCGGAGGAGGATATCTTGCTGGGGGCTGGGGAGGAAGAACTTGGCCGGGTCGTTGTTGCTGATACTTGGCCTGGGTCTGATACTGTTTACGTACCAAGAGTGAGAGGGAACGTTGAAAAAAAAACATAAAAAGTTGACAAACCTTGGTATAGATGATGGCATCCTCAGAACCATTACCACTGTTCTTGGCCTGGAAGAGCACCCAGAAAACGCTCCACCATCTATAAGAGTTGGATCAGGTTAGGTTAAGAGGGAGAGAGGAGGATATGAAGGAACGAACTCAAAGAGAAGACCTTGCTGGGCATTGATGGGAGGTTTTGACTCCGGAGGTATCTCGGCCTCCGCGACAAGCTGATTCGCAGTCTTGTGATAACCGCGCTTTTTGCAATAGTCTAGTATATAAATGTTGAACCTGATTGAGAGAGAACGTGAGAAAAGGGGAGAGGGGGAGGGAGGGAGGAGAGGAAGGGGTAAAAGGGGAGGGGAGGAGGCGTTAAGCCGTACATTTTATCGCCCTCCCAAGTGATTTGGTCAGAATTTGGAGGACCTTGTGGGGGTTGGGAAGCGGATGCAGAGGAGGAGCCAGGTAGAGGGGGACCGACTGCAGCCATGATGAGGAGGGGAAGGGAGGGAAAGGGAGAGGAGGAGGGAGGAAGGAAGAGGAGAAGGAGGAGAGAGGATCGAGGAGAGAAGAGAAGTGCTAGTTCTAGTTGTGGTCTAGTCTTGTTCAGCCAGTCCCTCCCCTCCGAGAACAGGTTGGCGGTCACACGGCGTCTCCGTCTCCGTCGCCGATTAAATTATTTCGCTTCGGTTCATCCGGCCCACAGACACGACACGACCCTGGGCCATGCCCTCGACTTGCCTTGCCTTGCCTTGGCCGCCTTGTGCCACCACTTGCCATGCCACCCACACGCCACACCTTATCTACAATCAACCCATTACTGTACTCGTGTTATTCTTTCAGTGCCGTCGTACAACAGCTATCTGGAAATCCCACCCCCCGACTATGTACTTTACCTCCACCAACCTTTTTACTTCCCTCCATCCCCCACTCATCTCCCCCGCTTCCCCAAGATCCGGTACCACGTAGATAAAATCAGCCGGAGAGATTAGCGATCGTAGTAGCGACCCGATGAGGAAAGATATCAGCCCTATGACGATAACCGCCCATAGTGAGAATCTCCTCGTACCCATACCCAGCGAGGGTGCCCGGGTTATCTGTCCAGAACGAGCCCCTTCAGGCTCCACGATATCGCTGCGTCTAACAGCTCCACCACCCGTGTGAATTTTCTCACCATCACCCACGGATAATGCCGTGTTTCCTAATTGCCCACCACCACCACCACCATCTGCGTTCGAATGCGTCGTCGTCGAACCAGAATTACCAGAAGCGAATCGTGAAAGCGGGTTAGGATACCCATTCAGGAATCCACGCAATAGTCCACCGTTGCTTGTCCCGATAGTCGGCGTCGTCCCCTTGGGCGTACCCGAACGACACGGTGGTTTCTGAGAACAGAAGTCAGGCAACGAGCAAAGTTAAGATAGATCGATATGTGCGCATGCCTTGTTCGACGATTGTTCGTTCCCTTCTTCATCTCTAATCTCGGTTCCCTCCTCTCCCTCCTCAATCTTCTGTACAATCGCTTCCTCTGATATCGCGCTGGGCTCGAGCAAGTCGTTCGCAACCGCAACGGCTGTGCGCAGTTCCGTTGGCAACCCATCATTCTCGCATTCGCTGGAGTGCCTGTAATAGAGGTGGTGGCAGTGGCGTCAGTCACGGACTTGGAACGCGGAATCAAACAAATCCCGCGACCAGCGGCCGGTGGCTCACACACCTCGATAGCACAGCCATCCACGCCACCCGATCATCCTGCAACTCTTCCCTCCCAAGGCTCGTCAGCGATTCCTTCTCCCTTTCAACCTTCACAGCAACATCGTCGATCATGATAACCGTCTCACCACCTTTCGTCTTCCTCCCTCCTCCCCCAGCTGAAGGTGTGGCCGGCCTAATTTCCACCTCAATCACCGCGCCTCTTTCGCTCAGATCGAGCATCCATTGAGGTTTCGGTGGTGGCGCCCGCGTCTCCCCGGTCAGCGGATCAAGCAACGTGGAGATTTGCGTTTGGGCCGTCGGAAGCATCAACCGCAATAGATGCCGCGGCGGGTGATCCACCGCCAGTCCAGATGAGTGAAGTGGCGACGACGGCAGTGTATGCACCGTATATGTGAGTGGTAAGAACCGCGATTCCGGTGTCTCCGCTACTGTTGTAGTAGTAGTCGTAGTCGTAGTAGACGTGGTGCTGGTGGTACCTTCCCCTGTCGCGGCAGGGGCAATGGCAGGCAACAAAGGAATAGACTTGTTTGCGTCGTGCGGTCTTGAACTTAACCGGACGTGATAACCTTCAGGGTAAAGCTCCGAGTCAACCACGACCTCCGCAACGAGCAGGTCCGTCGCCTGACGTATTTCACCGCGTACCGTGAACGCCGAGCTGACCGTACGAAGTGATCGCTCGCTCGAGGGTGAACGTCCCCCAGCCATGGCCGTCGACGCCACACGTCTTCGCATCGGCGTTGCCGTCGACGAGGACACAGACCGGCTGTGTGGACGTATCGTCACCGTCGACGCGGTCAAATCGGGCGACTCAGGCACAGGCGGTGGGAAAACACCACCAGCCATATTGGCACCGGGCGCTACTGCTGCCGCTATCTTCGTCGTCGTCTGATCTTGCCCAGGAGGCTCGGCAGCAGCACTTGCAGCAGGCACAACGAGAAGCACAACACCGCGGTAAACGCGGTTATCCGGTGTCCACCGTGTCTGCACGAGCGTGCGACTCTCATCGCGCTGTCTCAACGTCCACATGCTCGGCCCCGGTTGCTCTTCCTCGGTGGGCTTATCGACGAGGAGCACCCCAGCAGCCGGTAGGCGTGCAAAGGGGAGCGATGCGATGCTTTTCATGTAGGCTTCGACAGATAGGAGCGTCTTGACGAGCGTAGTGTTGATTACGGCATTGACCGCGGCTGGAAGGGAGCCCGCGTAATCGGCGGCGACCACACGCGTACATCGCGTAGAAGGAATCGCGTAATTTTCTGTTGTGTAAGGGTCGAGCGTCTCAAGAATCCATCCGTCGATAAGTATCCGTCCGATAGGAAGGCTGTAAGGATTGTACTTTGTCGTCGTAAACGCGCGTGCCAACTCGGCCGGAAACGATGCTGATACGCAAAAGAGTGGCGGAGATCGACCGTCAGAGGTGCCCTCCTTGCCCTCACGCTGGCCGCGTGCAAGAATGGAAGCGAGGTAGAACCCACGGTCGCGGAACGGGAAGCCCGCCTTGCTCGCTGTGAAAGCCGTGTGGGCTCCACCAGCGCCTGCAAAGACCTCGAACACATGAGCACCAACGAAGCGCTCGTCCCACCGCGTCCGCGCGTCGTAGCTCGTCACCACCGCTGCGATCTCTTCGGCCGAGATACCCTCGATGACTCTCTCGCCCTTGTAAACCGGCAAAGATGTTGAAATCTCTGGTGAGAGTTTCCGATGCAATGGAAAACCCTTCTCGGAGATAAGCGTCCAACCGTCCGAGATGTTATCCGATTGGGAATGAAGTGCTTGGAGGTAGTGCAACGCATTAAGCGCGTATTGTAGAGGAAATTCGGAAGAAGAGAACGGCGGGTTGTCGCCGGATGGAGGCGGAGAGATGGCAGCAACGGCCTGCTGCGTCGACGTCGCTGCCTGTTCCATCGCCTGCATGAAGTACCGCCCCAGCGGACTGCGGAACTTTGGCACCGCGCCTGACCACGTCGAACTCCTACTCTCCGCCGTGCCCTCTGCCTTGGTAGGACTCGGCGGCTCTGTACTCGATTCTTCGCTCTCTCCATTCCAGTCCCTGTGCCGCCGGCGGATGGCCCCAAGCACGGGTGGCTGATCGAGCGGGATCCGCGGTGGCTTGATGCGCTTTTGTTTGCTAAGCGACTTGATTTCTGCCTCGGGGAGTTCTTCGACGTCAACGGAGACCTTGGAGCCGTTGAGCATAACGACGCCACGTTCGCGACCGGGTCCGCGCCGCACGATGGTCATGAGGCGTTCCTCGCCCGCAAGAACGGCATCGTGCGTCAGTGTAAGCCAGAGACCGCCGCCTCCCGATGACAAGCGGTGTCGACGAAGGCAAGAAATCGATTGAGGTGGTGGATCAACGACAATGTCCAGTGAAGCTGCCCATGTGTCCATGTCGCACCGCAGTTCGCATTCGACGACAGGCGATGAAGATGATGAGCCCCCATCATCGGATTCCGAGTTTGTGACTGAAAATCCTGGGGATGTTGAAGTCCGCCTGCCGGTCGACACCTCGTACTCAATCCTGAAAAGAGAGCGCTCATGGTCATAACGGATGTCTGTTGCTTTGGCGCCGGCCAGTCTAGTAGCAATGGGCGGTCCGCCACACTTGATCGCAAACTCGCCGATGCCCGCAAGTGTCGTGATCATTTGTTGTGGAATGGATGTCTTGTTTGTCCAACCTTTTGGGTCGGATTGCTCGAGCAACGTCAGTAGCGTTGTGGTGGGCGAGAGTGATTCTATCGCGAAACCCTGGAGGTCAACTTGAGTGCGAATTGTGTTGGCTTCTATCGGAGGAATGTTGGGGAATAAGTTTGGTTCATCAGCAGAGAAGGAAAAGATGTGGGCCGTAGAGGGAGATTTATAAACGGTTTTGAGTAACACAGCGTCCCGTGGACTAGGAGTAAGGTCACAACAAGAAAAGTGAAACAACTATTGAAACCGTACTTGGCGGGCCATGTCGGCCTTGACTTGAAGTGCCAAAGTTCTGTCAACTCATTCACATCTTCCAGCAAGATCGCATCTTCGTATTGTTTGTCCCAATATGGCCGGGCACCTGGAGATGCTATAGCAGCGTATAGATCCCACAGGCCCACTCCTACGAACGTGGCCTCAGCCTTGTATACGACCAACGTGGGGTCGATGGAGTCCAGCTGCGTGACAGAGACACCACGAGCCTCGGTGGCTAACAGCGTGGTAAATAGAGATATCATATCAGTGAGATGAGATGACATCACTTACTGCGTTTCCATTTTGCCTCCGGCTCTTGAAGCAACGAGGAAAAGTAGATATAATTGCGACGGATACGACTCAGAATTGATTTCTCCAGGGCGGCAGATCGTTCGGCAGAAAGTCGAGGAGCCTGTAAAACGCCTTTGGATGCACTTGAACTAGAAAATGCAGATCTGCCGGTGGCAGTGGAAGAAGTGGTATGAAAGCTGACATTCGCGGTGCTGGTAGCGTCCTGTAGCATCTGTTGTGACATGAGATACGATGAAGTGTTCTGTTCCTCTATGGATTCGACGGTCTGAGGGAGACCGTTGAGACGCAATCCGCTCGATGCAGAGCGCTCGATAACTATTTGGACCTTAAGCAGGGAGTGGTCGTCGAGGAGAGCCGCATGTTTTACTCGATAGAGCAAGTTATCGGAATCAGAAGTGGGGCTACTTGACGTAGAGATAGTTGGTACAACGTTATTTCGATACGCCCTTGCAGACCAAGGGAGCTGTGCTACTTTGTCAGACGACGCCTGTGTAGAAATTTGTATGTCCCAGCCTTCGTATACTGGGAAGCTAAATTCGACTGTCCGCGTTAGACGGCGGTGCTCGCGGATGGCGTGTAGCTCGTCCAATCCTTGCAAATTATCGGTTGAGTGGGTAGACTGATGGTCCTCATCCTCGGGAATGACAGAATACTCGAGTGAGAGTGATTCCCTGTTTAGATCGAATCGTATCCGTGAAACAGCGACACCATTCCCATAACCAGTTAGTAATGGGACGCGTGACCGTCTCTTGATCGTCGTCTTCAATAAGCCGAGGACCATGGCAGCGAGTTGCTGTGCCAGGCTGCTCACGGTGCCAATATTCCATAATGCGCGAAGATCGTGCTGCCAAAAACATGTAATACGCAGGCGCCCTGGATTCGGTTTTCGCGCCGATGAGTCACCAGGGGGGGTCTGCTGAGACGTGGGTGGTAATAATTGGATACACCATGCGGATACTGCATATAGACGGTCAAACCGAGTATTGTATCGTTCAAAAGTGCCCTCACGTTTAACATTAGAGCGCACGTAAGGCGGGCTAGGTCTAAGATATGCAGGCTCATCTGGAGAGCGTGGAAGGGATGTGGATACATCTATTATTGTCGTTGCGTCATTAAAGGTACGAGATATTGTGACCGCGTCTCTGGGACTTTTCGACCCATCAGTGAATGTGAAGGCAGGACCGCCACGAGTGGCTGTGTACGCACTTTGCTGGCCACCCCAACGTGAAGTTTGTCTTGGATATTCGTGTAGTGGGGTCAAGCATTTCGAGCAAAACAGCACCGTCGACAGCCGGATCCCACTCCTGTCGTAGTTCCGGTGTAGCCAATATAGATTTCCAGGAGTCAAAAGGAATCGTATCATCGATTGCGGGTACATCGAGGACAATCCTATATATCGAGTCTTCGGATTTGACAGATCTGCGATGAACGATGATGTCGGATAATTCTGGGATAGACGAGCGGGCCTTTCCCTTGGAGTTCAAAGAGGTGCTTTCCTTTGGAAGTGGGACACGCTTCCACTCAGGGGAAGAGGAGGAGGTAAGGAGGCGTCTGAAAGAAGCCTGTGCGTCATTCAATGCGTTGTACCACGCCTGTCGCAGGCTAGTTTGAAATAACCATATAAATTTAAGGCGAACAAGGAATGCTTGAGCAAAACCAAGCGTACCTTATACCGTCATGCATGAGGGGAAACGATAAACCTGGCGTGGTTGGGCAGAGAATGGAACGGACACAGGCACTTGGCGCGTGACCAAGTCAGGCTCGGATACGGCGCGTTCTCCGGGTTCCTGGTCACGTGAAGGGCACGGGACTAGAAAATTACGTAACTATCGCCGTAACACTCGGCACAATACCGTAATACTGCTACCTCCTGTAATAGCCAGCGGAGTCACACCATAATTATGATGCTTCCTTGACCTGGCCCCATATATATCCCTGTTAGAAGTTGCCTGCGTCGAGCCATGGCAGAAGAAGAATTAGGACGTATCCTAAGCATTCAGTCTCACGTAGCGTACGGCTATGTCGGTGGGAAGGCCGCCACCCTCCCGCTCCAACTCCTCGGCTATGACGTCGATGTAAGCCTCTTCCTACCTCGCTATCTCGTCAATTTTATCAACTCCTCCAAAGATAGTAAACACCGTTAACTTCTCAAATCACTCAGGTGCGCGTGGCGATTCCTGTAGCAAATCTCGTTACCCACGTTGGTTAATTTATCAAACTGATAGGGTATCACCGATGCAGTGGCACAAAGGCTACGGCTGAGGAGCTCGATACTATGTTCTCTACCTTGGAGCAGAACGGGTTCTTCAAGCCGACCCGAGTCTTGACCGGTAAGCACTTGTGATAATGTCAAAGTCGCTTACAAATATCTATACACAATCTACCCAGGCTTTGTATTCGGTGCAGAAGCTCTGTCTGCCGTGGCGCGCTCCGTGACTAAACTACTTCAGAATGACCCCCAAATCATATACCTATTAGATCGTGAGTGATACGTCACTTCATGTTGAAAACGCGAAAGTTGTTGAGTGACAGTCCTTCCTGACCTAGCCGTCATGGGTGACGCAGGCCAGTTGTATGTCTTGCCCGACGTCATCCCGATTTATCGTTCTTTACTACCAAAAGCAACTATAATAACGCCCAATTGGTTTGAGGTCGAGTAAGTTCTTTCTTACAAGCGAGGCTCCAGCTCCAGCTGAACGCACGTGACTCACTGCCATGGCTACTAGGACGATTACTGAGACCAAGATTGAAGACAAGACATCGCTACAGAACGCGCTCGCGATTCTTCACGAAACATACCGTGTTCCCAACGTCGTCATAAGCTCTATCCCCATGGAAGAGTGGCTGAAGGACCTGACACCCCCACATATTCGCTCCGCAGTCAGCGATCAAGAGCAATCCTTACTCTGTCTCGCTTCAGTCCGTGCAACAGCAACAGGAACAAATGGCATCGATGCATCAAGCCGTCGCCAATCGGCCGTATACGCCGCCTGCGTCCCACTCATTCCAGGCTACTTTTCCGGCGTCGGCGACCTCTTCTCCGCGCTCGTTCTCGGCCACTATTCCCCCTCGCCGCCCTCACCTCCTGTCGACACGCCTCTCTCGTCGTCATCATCTTTGGCGTCGGCGCCGTCAACGTCGTTGACTTCCCTTCCACCGCTCCCGCGTGCTGTTTCACTTGCGCTGACCAAAACGCACGCCATGCTCCGTCTGACGGAAGAACGTGCGTCTTCGCTGTCCCCCGAGGACCGTACGACCACAGACGACGAACTGGACGAGGCGGATCCCGAGCGGCGCATTCGGCGGATGCGCGGGCGCGAGCTGCGTCTCATCCAGGGCCGGAGGATCCTCACCGGAGAAGCTATGGGCAAGCTGAAGTTGCTGACTGAATGGGAAGATTTCTGGCCATCAGATTAATGGCGACAGTTTTTTTTTTTTTCAATG